>CAUEHH010000007.1:0-91000 GCA_958502065.1 Chrysolina americana
ACTGAAATCATTGTCGGGTCGTCAGAGGTGGTATAGAGGGATTTTTCATTATCAAAATGACTTCAGTAATCAAATATGACTTGGCACGCGTCATGGTAGGGTGCAGAACATATATTTCTATCTGAATAACAAGAATTCGTTAACAGAAATCATTGTCGGGTCGTTAGAGGGGGTATAGAGGGATTTTTCATTTTCAATATATATTCAAAAATCTAATATGACTTGGCACGCATTATAGTGGGGTGCTGAATATCTATTTCCATCTGAATAACAATAATTCGTCGACAGAACTCATTGTCGGGTCGTCAGAGGGGATATAGAGGTATTTTTCATTTTCAAAATGACTTTAAAAATCAAATATGACTTGGCACGCATCATGGTGGGGAACAGAATATCCATTTTCATCTCAATAACAATAATTTGTCAAAAGAAATCATTGTCGGGTCGTCAGAGGGGGTATAGAGGGATTTTTCATTTTCAAAATTATTTCAAAAATCTAATATGACTTGGCACGCATCATAGTGGGGTGCTGAATATCTATTTCCATCTGAATAACAATAATTCGTCGACAGAACTCATTGTCGGGTCGTCAGAGGGGGTATAGAGGTATTTTTCATTTTCAAAATGACTTTAAAAATCAAATATGACTTGGCACGCATCATGGAGGGGAACAGAATATCCATTTTCATCTCAATAACAATAATTTGTCAAAAGAAATCATTGTCGGGACGTCAGAGGGGGTATAGAGGGATTTTTCATTTTCAAAATTACCTCAAAATTAAATATGACTTGGCACGCATCATGGTGGGGTGCAAAGTATTCATGTATATCTAACTAACGAAGATTCGTTAACATAAATCATTGTCGTGTCGTCAGAGGGGGTATAGAGGGATTTTTCATTTTCAAAATTTCTTCAAAAATCTAATATTACTTGGCACGCATCATGGTGGGGTGCAGAATATCCATATCTATCTGAATAAAAATAATTCCTTAACAGAATTTATTGTCGTGTCGTCAGAGGGGGTATAGAGAGATTTTTCATTTTCAAAATTACCTCAAAATCAAATATGACTTGGCACGCATCATGGTGGGGTGCACAGTATTCATGTATATCTAACTAACAATGATTCGTTAACATAAATCATTGTCGTGTCGTCAGAGGGGGTATAGAGGGATTTTTCATTTTCAAAATTACCTCAAAATCAAATATGATTTGGCACGCAACATGGTGGGGTGCAGAATATCCATTTCCATCTGAATAACAATAATTCGTCAGCAGAAATCATTGACGGGTCGTTAGAGGGAGTATAGAGGGATTTTTCATTTTCAAAATTACCTCAAATTCAAATATGATTTGGCACGCAACATGGTGGGGTGCAGAATATCCATTTCCATCTGAATAACAATAATTCGTCAGCAGAAATCATTGTCGGGTCGTTAGAGGGGATGTAGAGGGTATTTTCATATTCAATATTTCTGCAAAAATCTAATATGACTTGGCACGCATCATGGTGGGGTGCAGAATATCCTTTCTCATCTGAATAACAATAATTCGTCAACAGAAATCATTGTCGGGTCGTTAGAGGGGGTATAGAGGGATTTTTCATTTTCAATATATATTCAAAAATCTAATATGACTTGGCACGCATCATGGTGGGGTGCAGAATATCTATTTCCATCTGAATAACAATAATTCGTCGACAGAACTCATTGTCGGGTCGTCAGAGGGGGTATAGAGGGATTTTTCATTTTCAAAATGACTTCAAAAATCAAATATCACTTGGCACGCATCATGGTGGGGTGCAAAGTATTCATGTATATCTAACTAACAATGATTCGTTAATAGAAATCATTGTCGGGTCGTCAGAGGGGGTATAGAGGTATTTCTCATTTTCAAAATTACTTCAAAAATCTAATATGACTTGTTACGCATCATAGTAGGGTGCAGAATAAATATTTCCATCTGAATAACAAGAATTCCTTATCAGAAATCATTGTCGGGTCGTTAGAGGGGGTATAGAGGGATTTTTCATATTCAATATTTCTTCAAAAATTTAATATGACTTGGCACGCATCATGGTGGGGTGCATAATATTTATTTTCATCTGAATAACAATAATTCGTCGACAGAAATCATTGTCGGGTCGTTAGAGGGGGTATAGAGGAGTTTTTCATTTTCAAAATTACCTCAAAATCAAATATGACTTGGCACGCAACATGGTGGGGTGCAGAATATTCATTTCCATCTGAATAACGAATTCGTCAACAGAAATCATTGTCGGGTCGTTAGAGGGGGTATAGAGGGATTTTTCATTTTCAAAATGACTTCAAAAATCAAATATGACTTGGCACGCATCATGGGGGGGTGCAAAGTATTCATGTCTGTCTGACTAACAATAATTCGTCAACAGAAATCATTGTCGGGTCGATAGAGGAGGTAGAGAGGGATTTCTCATTTTCAATATTTCTTCAAAAATGTAATATGACTTGGCACGCATCATGTTGGGGTGCAAAGTATCCATGTCCATCTGAATAACAATAATTCGTCAACAGAAATCATTGTCGGGTCGTCAGAGGAGGTATAGAGGGATTTTTCATTTTCAATATTTCTTCAAAAATCTAATATGACTTGGCACGCATCATGGTGGGGTGCAGAATATCCATTTCCATCTGAATAACAATAATTTGGCAAACGAAATCATTGTCGGGTCGTTAGAGGGGGTATAGAGGGATTTTTCATTTTCAATATATATTCAAAAATCTAATATGACTTGGCACGCATCATGGTGTGGTGCTGAATATCTATTCCCATCTGAATAACAATAATTCGTCGACAGAACTCATTGTCGGGTCGTTAGAGGGGGTATAGAGGGATTTTTCATTTTCAATATTTCTTCAAAAATCTAATATGACTTGGCACGCATCATGGTGGGGTGCAAAGTATTCATGTCTGTCTGACTAACAATAATTCGTCAACAGAAATCATTGTCGGGTCGTTAGAGGAGGTAGAGAGGGATTTCTCATTTTCAATATTTCTTCAAAAATGTAATATGACTTGGCACGCATCATGTTGGGGTGCAAAGTATCCATGTCCATCTGAATAACAATAATTCGTCAACAGAAATCATTGTCGGGTCGTCAGAGGGGGTATAGAGGGATTTTTCATTTTCAAAATTACTTCAAAAATCTAATATGACTTGGCACGCATCATGGTGGGGTGCAAAGTATCCATGTCCATCTGAATAACAATAATTTGTCAACATAAATCATTGTCGTGTCGTCAGAGGGGGTATAGAGGGATTTTTCATTTTCAAAATTACTTCAAAAATCAAATATGACTTTGCACGTATCATGGTGGAGTGCATAATATTCATTTTCATCTAAATTACAATAATTCGTCAACTGAAATCATTGTCGGGTCGTCAGAGGTGGTATAGAGGGATTTTTCATTATCAAAATGACTTCAGTAATCAAATATGACTTGGCACGCGTCATGGTAGGGTGCAGAATATATATTTCTATCTGAATAACAAGAATTCGTTAACAGAAATCATTGTCGGGTCGTTAGAGGGGGTATAGAGGGATTTTTCATTTTCAATATATATTCAAAAATCTAATATGACTTGGCACGCATTATAGTGGGGTGCTGAATATCTATTTCCATCTGAATAACAATTATTCGTCGACAGAACTCATTGTCGGGTCGTCAGAGGGGGTATAGAGGTATTTTTCATTTTCAAAATGACTTTAAAAATCAAATATGACTTGGCACGCATCATGGTGGGGAACAGAATATCCATTTTCATCTCAATAACAATAATTTGTCAAAAGAAATCATTGTCGGGTCGTCAGAGGGGGTATAGAGGGATTTTTCATTTTCAAAATTATTTCAAAAATCTAATATGACTTGGCACGCATCATAGTGGGGTGCTGAATATCTATTTCCATCTGAATAACAATAATTCGTCGACAGAACTCATTGTCGGGTCGTCAGAGGGGGTATAGAGGTATTTTTCATTTTCAAAATGACTTTAAAAATCAAATATGACTTGGCACGCATCATGGAGGGGAACAGAATATCCATTTTCATCTCAATAACAATAATTTCTCAAAAGAAATCATTGTCGGGACGTCAGAGGGGGTATAGAGGGATTTTTCATTTTCAAAATTACCTCAAAATTAAATATGACTTGGCACGCATCATGGTGGGGTGCAAAGTATTCATGTATATCTAACTAACGAAGATTCGTTAACATAAATCATTGTCGTGTCGTCAGAGGGGGTATAGAGGGATTTTTCATTTTCAAAATTTCTTCAAAAATCTAATATTACTTGGCACGCATCATGGTGGGGTGCAGAATATCCATATCTATCTGAATAACAATAATTCCTTAACAGAATTTATTGTCGTGTCGTCAGAGGGGGTATAGAGAGATTTTTCATTTTCAAAATTACCTCAAAATGAAATATGACTTGGCACGCATCATGGTGGGGTGCACAGTATTCATGTATATCTAACTAACAATGATTCGTTAACATGAATCTTTGTCGTGTCGTCAGAGGGGGTATAGAGGGATTTTTCATTTTCAAAATAACCTCAAAATCAAATATGATTTGGCATGCAACATGGTGGGGTGCAGAATATCCATATCCTTCTGAATAACAATAATTCGTCAGCAGAAACCATTGTCGGGTCGTTAGAGGGGATGTAGAGGGATTTTTCATATTCAATATTTCTTCATGAATCTAATATGACTTGGCACGCATCATGGTGGGGTGCAGAATATCCTTTCTCATCTGAATAACAATAATTCGTCAACAGAAATCATTGTCGGGTCGTTAGAGGGGGTATAGAGGGATTTTTCATTTTCAAAATTACTTCAAAAATCTAATATGACTTGGCACGCATCATGGTGGGTCGCAAAGTATCCATGTCCATCTGAATAACAATAATTTGTCAACAGAAATCATTGTCGGGTCGTTAGAGGGGGTATAGAGGGATTTTTCATTTTGAATATATATTCAAAAATCTAATTTGACTTGGCACGCATCATGGTGGGGTGCAGAATATCTATTTCCATCTAAATAACAATAATTCGTCGACAGAACTCATTGTCGGGTCGTCAGAGAGGGTATAGAGTGATTTTTCATTTTCAAAATGACTTCAAAAATCAAATATGACTTGGCACGCATCATGGTGGGGTACAAAATATCCATTTCCATCTCAATAACAATAATTTGTCAAAAGAAATCATTGTCGGGTCGTCAGAGGGGGTATAGAGGGATTTTTCATTTTCAAAATTACCTCAAAATCAAATATGACTTGGCACGCATCATGGCGGGGTGCAAAGTATTCATGTATATCTAACTAACAATGATTCGTTAATAGAAATCATTGTCGGGTCGTCAGAGGGGGTATAGAGGTATTTCTCATTTTCAAAATTACCTCAAAATCAAATATGATTTGGCACGCAACATGGTGGGGTGCAGAATATCCATTTCCATCTGAATAACAATAATTCGTCAGCAGAAACCATTGTGGGGTCGTTAGAGGGGATGTAGAGGGATTTTTCATATTCAATATTTCTTCAAAAATCTAATATGACTTGGCACGCATCATGGTGGAGTGCAGAATATCCTTTCTCATCTGAATAACAATAATTCGTCAACAGAAATCATTGTCGGGTCGTTAGAGGGGGTATAGAGGGATTTTTCATTTTCAAAATTACTTCAAAAATCTAATATGACTTGGCACGCATCATGGTGGGTCGCAAAGTATCCATGTCCATCTGAATAACCATAATTTGTCAACATAAATCATTGTCGTGTCGTCAGAGGGGGTATAGAGTGATTTTTCATTTTCAAAATTACTTCGAAAATCAAATATGACTTGGCACGTAACAAGGTGGAGTGCATAATATCCATTTTCATCTAAATTACAATATTTCGTCAACAGAAATTATTGTCGGGTCGTCAAAGGGAGTTAAAGGGAATTTTCATTTTCAAAATTACTTCAAAAATCGAATATAACTTGGCACGCAGCATAGTAGGGTGCAAAATATTCATTTTCATCTGAATAACAAAAATTCTTCAACAGGAATCATTGTCGGGTCGTCAGAGGGGGTATAGAGGGATTTCTCATTATCAAAATGACTTCAAAAATCAAATATGACTTGGCACGCATCACAGTAGGGTGCAGAATATATATTTCCATCTCAATAACAAGAATTCGTCAACAGAAATCATTGTCGGGTCGTTAGAGGGGGTATAGAGGGATTTTTCATTTTCAATATTACTTCAAAACTCTAATATGACTTGGCACGCATCATGGTGGGGTGCAGAATATCTATTTCTATCTGAATAACAATAAATCGTCGACAGAAATCATTGTCGGGTCGTTAGAGGGGGTATAGAGGGATTTTTCATTTTCAAAATTACCTCAAAATCAAATATGACCTGGCACGCATCATGGTGGGATGCAGAATATCCATTTCCAACTGAATAACAATAATTCGTCAACAGAACTCATTGTCGGGTCGTCAGAGGGGGTATAGAGGGATTTTTCATTTTCAAAATTACCTCAAAATCAAATATGACTTGGCACGCATCATGGTGGGATGCAGAATATCCATTTCCAACTGAATAACAATAATTCGTCAACAGAACTCATTGTCGGGTCGTCAGAGGGGGTATAGAGGAGTTTTTCATTTTCAAAATTACCTCAAAATCAAATATGACTTGGCACGCAACATGGTGGGGTGCAGAATATTCATTTCCATCTGAATAACGAATTCGTCAACAGAAATCATTGTCGGGTCGTTAGAGGGGGTATAGAGGGATTTTTCATTTTCAAAATGACTTCAAAAATCAAATATGACTTGGCACGCATCATGGGGGGGTGCAAAGTATTCATGTCTGTCTGACTAACAATAATTCGTCAACAGAAATCATTGTCGGGTCGATAGAGGAGGTAGAGAGGGATTTCTCATTTTCAATATTTCTTCAAAAATGTAATATGACTTGGCACGCATCATGTTGGGGTGCAAAGTATCCATGTCCATCTGAATAACAATAATTCGTCAACAGAAATCATTGTCGGGTCGTCAGAGGAGGTATAGAGGGATTTTTCATTTTCAATATTTCTTCAAAAATCTAATATGACTTGGCACGCATCATGGTGGGGTGCAGAATATCCATTTCCATCTGAATAACAATAATTTGGCAAACGAAATCATTGTCGGGTCGTTAGAGGGGGTATAGAGGGATTTTTCATTTTCAATATATATTCAAAAATCTAATATGACTTGGCACGCATCATGGTGTGGTGCTGAATATCTATTCCCATCTGAATAACAATAATTCGTCGACAGAACTCATTGTCGGGTCGTTAGAGGGGGTATAGAGGGATTTTTCATTTTCAATATTTCTTCAAAAATCTAATATGACTTGGCACGCATCATGGTGGGGTGCAAAGTATTCATGTCTGTCTGACTAACAATAATTCGTCAACAGAAATCATTGTCGGGTCGTTAGAGGAGGTAGAGAGGGATTTCTCATTTTCAATATTTCTTCAAAAATGTAATATGACTTGGCACGCATCATGTTGGGGTGCAAAGTATCCATGTCCATCTGAATAACAATAATTCGTCAACAGAAATCATTGTCGGGTCGTCAGAGGGGGTATAGAGGGATTTTTCATTTTCAAAATTACTTCAAAAATCTAATATGACTTGGCACGCATCATGGTGGGGTGCAAAGTATCCATGTCCATCTGAATAACAATAATTTGTCAACATAAATCATTGTCGTGTCGTCAGAGGGGGTATAGAGGGATTTTTCATTTTCAAAATTACTTCAAAAATCAAATATGACTTTGCACGTATCATGGTGGAGTGCATAATATTCATTTTCATCTAAATTACAATAATTCGTCAACTGAAATCATTGTCGGGTCGTCAGAGGTGGTATAGAGGGATTTTTCATTATCAAAATGACTTCAGTAATCAAATATGACTTGGCACGCGTCATGGTAGGGTGCAGAATATATATTTCTATCTGAATAACAAGAATTCGTTAACAGAAATCATTGTCGGGTCGTTAGAGGGGGTATAGAGGGATTTTTCATTTTCAATATATATTCAAAAATCTAATATGACTTGGCACGCATTATAGTGGGGTGCTGAATATCTATTTCCATCTGAATAACAATTATTCGTCGACAGAACTCATTGTCGGGTCGTCAGAGGGGGTATAGAGGTATTTTTCATTTTCAAAATGACTTTAAAAATCAAATATGACTTGGCACGCATCATGGTGGGGAACAGAATATCCATTTTCATCTCAATAACAATAATTTGTCAAAAGAAATCATTGTCGGGTCGTCAGAGGGGGTATAGAGGGATTTTTCATTTTCAAAATTATTTCAAAAATCTAATATGACTTGGCACGCATCATAGTGGGGTGCTGAATATCTATTTCCATCTGAATAACAATAATTCGTCGACAGAACTCATTGTCGGGTCGTCAGAGGGGGTATAGAGGTATTTTTCATTTTCAAAATGACTTTAAAAATCAAATATGACTTGGCACGCATCATGGAGGGGAACAGAATATCCATTTTCATCTCAATAACAATAATTTCTCAAAAGAAATCATTGTCGGGACGTCAGAGGGGGTATAGAGGGATTTTTCATTTTCAAAATTACCTCAAAATTAAATATGACTTGGCACGCATCATGGTGGGGTGCAAAGTATTCATGTATATCTAACTAACGAAGATTCGTTAACATAAATCATTGTCGTGTCGTCAGAGGGGGTATAGAGGGATTTTTCATTTTCAAAATTTCTTCAAAAATCTAATATTACTTGGCACGCATCATGGTGGGGTGCAGAATATCCATATCTATCTGAATAACAATAATTCCTTAACAGAATTTATTGTCGTGTCGTCAGAGGGGGTATAGAGAGATTTTTCATTTTCAAAATTACCTCAAAATGAAATATGACTTGGCACGCATCATGGTGGGGTGCACAGTATTCATGTATATCTAACTAACAATGATTCGTTAACATGAATCTTTGTCGTGTCGTCAGAGGGGGTATAGAGGGATTTTTCATTTTCAAAATAACCTCAAAATCAAATATGATTTGGCATGCAACATGGTGGGGTGCAGAATATCCATATCCTTCTGAATAACAATAATTCGTCAGCAGAAACCATTGTCGGGTCGTTAGAGGGGATGTAGAGGGATTTTTCATATTCAATATTTCTTCAAGAATCTAATATGACTTGGCACGCATCATGGTGGGGTGCAGAATATCCTTTCTCATCTGAATAACAATAATTCGTCAACAGAAATCATTGTCGGGTCGTTAGAGGGGGTATAGAGGGATTTTTCATTTTCAAAATTACTTCAAAAATCTAATATGACTTGGCACGCATCATGGTGGGTCGCAAAGTATCCATGTCCATCTGAATAACAATAATTTGTCAACAGAAATCATTGTCGGGTCGTTAGAGGGGGTATAGAGGGATTTTTCATTTTGAATATATATTCAAAAATCTAATTTGACTTGGCACGCATCATGGTGGGGTGCAGAATATCTATTTCCATCTAAATAACAATAATTCGTCGACAGAACTCATTGTCGGGTCGTCAGAGAGGGTATAGAGTGATTTTTCATTTTCAAAATGACTTCAAAAATCAAATATGACTTGGCACGCATCATGGTGGGGTACAAAATATCCATTTCCATCTCAATAACAATAATTTGTCAAAAGAAATCATTGTCGGGTCGTCAGAGGGGGTATAGAGGGATTTTTCATTTTCAAAATTACCTCAAAATCAAATATGACTTGGCACGCATCATGGCGGGGTGCAAAGTATTCATGTATATCTAACTAACAATGATTCGTTAATAGAAATCATTGTCGGGTCGTCAGAGGGGGTATAGAGGTATTTCTCATTTTCAAAATTACCTCAAAATCAAATATGATTTGGCACGCAACATGGTGGGGTGCAGAATATCCATTTCCATCTGAATAACAATAATTCGTCAGCAGAAACCATTGTGGGGTCGTTAGAGGGGATGTAGAGGGATTTTTCATATTCAATATTTCTTCAAAAATCTAATATGACTTGGCACGCATCATGGTGGAGTGCAGAATATCCTTTCTCATCTGAATAACAATAATTCGTCAACAGAAATCATTGTCGGGTCGTTAGAGGGGGTATAGAGGGATTTTTCATTTTCAAAATTACTTCAAAAATCTAATATGACTTGGCACGCATCATGGTGGGTCGCAAAGTATCCATGTCCATCTGAATAACCATAATTTGTCAACATAAATCATTGTCGTGTCGTCAGAGGGGGTATAGAGTGATTTTTCATTTTCAAAATTACTTCGAAAATCAAATATGACTTGGCACGTAACAAGGTGGAGTGCATAATATCCATTTTCATCTAAATTACAATATTTCGTCAACAGAAATTATTGTCGGGTCGTCAAAGGGAGTTAAAGGGAATTTTCATTTTCAAAATTACTTCAAAAATCGAATATAACTTGGCACGCAGCATAGTAGGGTGCAAAATATTCATTTTCATCTGAATAACAAAAATTCTTCAACAGGAATCATTGTCGGGTCGTCAGAGGGGGTATAGAGGGATTTCTCATTATCAAAATGACTTCAAAAATCAAATATGACTTGGCACGCATCACAGTAGGGTGCAGAATATATATTTCCATCTCAATAACAAGAATTCGTCAACAGAAATCATTGTCGGGTCGTTAGAGGGGGTATAGAGGGATTTTTCATTTTCAATATTACTTCAAAACTCTAATATGACTTGGCACGCATCATGGTGGGGTGCAGAATATCTATTTCTATCTGAATAACAATAAATCGTCGACAGAAATCATTGTCGGGTCGTTAGAGGGGGTATAGAGGGATTTTTCATTTTCAAAATTACCTCAAAATCAAATATGACCTGGCACGCATCATGGTGGGATGCAGAATATCCATTTCCAACTGAATAACAATAATTCGTCAACAGAACTCATTGTCGGGTCGTCAGAGGGGGTATAGAGGGATTTTTCATTTTCAAAATTACCTCAAAATCAAATATGACTTGGCACGCATCATGGTGGGATGCAGAATATCCATTTCCAACTGAATAACAATAATTCGTCAACAGAACTCATTGTCGGGTCGTCAGAGGGGGTATAGAGGGATTTTTCATTTTCAAAATTAACTCAAAATCAAATATGACTTGGCACGCATCATGGTGGGGTGCATAATATCCATTTCCATCTGAGTAACAATAATTCGTCAACAGAAATCATTGACGGGTCGTTGGAGGGGGTATAGAGGGATTTTTCATTTTCAAAATTAACCTCAAAATCAAATATGACTTGGCACGCATCTTGGTGGGGTGCAGAATATCCATTTCCATCTGAATAACAATAATTCATCAATAGAAATCATTGACGGGACGTTAGAGGGTGTATAGAGGGATTTTTCATTTTCAAAATTACTTCAAAATCAAATATGACTTGGCACGCAATATGGTGTGGTGCAGAATATCCATTTCCATCTGAATAACAATAATTCGTCAACAGAAATCATTGTCGGGTCGTCAAAGGGGGTATAGAGGGATTTTTCATTTTCAAAATTACTTCAAAAATCTAATATGACTTGGCACGCATCATGGTGGGGTGCAAAGTATCCATGTCCATCTGAATAACAATAATTTGTCAACATAAATCATTGTCGTGTCGTCAGAGGGGGTATAGAGGGATTTTTCATTTTCAAAATTACTTCAAAAATCAAATATGACTTTGCACGTATCATGGTGGAGTGCATAATATTCATTTTCATCTAAATTACAATAATTCGTCAACAGAAATCATTGTCGGGTCGTCAGAGGTGGTATAGAGGGATTTTTCATTTTCAAAATTACCTCAAAATCAAATATGACTTGGCACGCATCATGGTGGGATGCAGAATATCCATTTCCAACTGAATAACAATAATTCGTCAACAGAACTCATTGTCGGGTCGTCAGAGGGGGTATAGAGGGATTTTTCATTTTCAAAATTACCTCAAAATCAAATATGACTTGGCACGCATCATGATGGGATGCAGATTATCCATTTCCAACTGAATAACAATAATTCGTCAACAGAACTCATTGTCGGGTCGTCAGAGGGGGTATAGAGGGATTTTTCATTTTCAAAATTACCTCAAAATCAAATATGACTTGGCACGCATCATGGTGGGTTGCATAATATCCATTTCCATCTGAATAACAATAATTCGTCAACAGAAATCATTGACGGGTCGTTGGAGGGGGTATAGAGGGATTTTTCATTTTCAAAATTACTTCAAAATCAAATATGACTTGGCACGCAACATGGTGGGGTGCAGAATATCCATTTCCATCTGAATAACAATAATTCGTCAACAGAAATCATTGTCGGGTCGTCAAAGGGGGTATAGAGGGATCTTTCATTTTCAAAATTAATTCAAAAATCTAATATGACTTGGCACGCATCATGGTGGGGTGCAAAGTATCCATGTCCATCTGAATAACAATAATTTGGCACCATAAATCATTGTCGTGTCGTCAGAGGGTGTATAGAGGGATTTTTCATTTTCAAAATTACTTCAAAAATCAAATATGACTTTGCACGTATCATGGTGGAGTGCATAATATTCATTTTCATCTAAATTACAATAATTCGTCAACTGAAATCATTGTCGGGTCGTCAGAGGTGGTATAGAGGGATTTTTCATTATCAAAATGACTTCAGTAATCAAATATGACTTGGCACGCGTCATGGTAGGGTGCAGAATATATATTTCTATCTGAATAACAAGAATTCGTTAACAGAAATCATTGTCGGGTCGTCAGAGGGGGTATAGAGGGATTTTTCATTTTCAAAATTATTTCAAAAATCTAATATGACTTGGCACGCATCATAGTGGGGTGCTGAATATCTATTTCCATCTGAATAACAATAATTCGTCGACAGAACTCATTGTCGGGTCGTCAGAGGGGGTATAGAGGTATTTTTCATTTTCAAAATGACTTTAAAAATCAAATATGACTTGGCACGCATCATGGAGGGGATCAGAATATCCATTTTCATCTCAATAACAATAATTTGTCAAAAGAAATCATTGTCGGGTCGTCAGAGGGGGTATAGAGGGATTTTTCATTTTCAAAATTACCTCAAAATTAAATATGACTTGGCACGCATCATGGTGGGGTGCAAAGTATTCATGTATATCTAACTAACGAAGATTCGTTAACATAAATCATTGTCGTGTCGTCAGAGGGGGTATAGAGGGATTTTTCATTTTCAAAATTACCTCAAAATCAAATATGATTTGGCATGCAACATGGTGGGGTGCAGAATATCCATTTCCATCTGAAAAACAATAATTCGTCAGCAGAAATCATTGTCGGGTCGTTAGAGGGAGTATAGAGGGATTTTTCATTTTCAAAATTACCTCAAAATCAAATATGATTTGGCACGTAACATGGTGGGGTGCAGACTATCCATTTCCATCTGAATAACAATAATTCGTCAGCAGAAATCATAGTCGGGTCGTTAGAGGGGATATTGAGGGTATTTTCATATTCAATAATTCTGCAAAAATCTAATTTGACTTGGCACGCATCATGGTGGGGTGCAGAATATCCTTTCTCATCTGAATAACAATAATTCGTCAACAGAAATCATTGTCGGGTCGTTAGAGGGGGTATAGAGGGATTTTTCATTTTCAATATATATTCAAAAATCTAATATGACTTGGCACGCATCATGGTGGTGTGCAGAATATCTATTTCCATCTGAATAACAATAATTCGTCGACAGAACTCATTGTCGGGTCGTCAGAGGGGGTATAGAGGGATTTTTCATTTTCAAAATGACTTCAAAAATCAAATATGAATTGGCACGCATCATGATGGGGTGCAAAGTATTCATGTATATCTAACTAACAATGATTCGTTGATAGAAATCATTGTCGGGTCGTCAGAGGGGGTATAGAGGTATTTCTCATTTTCAAAATTACTTCAAAATTCTAATATGACTTGGCACGCATCATAGTGGGGTGCAAAGTATCCTTATATATCTAAATAACAATAATTCGTCAACAGAAATCATTGTCGGGTCGTCAAAGGGGGTATAGAGGGATCTTTCATTTTCAAAATTAATTCAAAAATCTAATATGACTTGGCACGCATCATGGTGGGGTGCAAAGTATCCATGTCCATCTGAATAACAATAATTTGGCAACATAAATCATTGTCGTGTCGTCAGAGGGTGTATAGAGGGATTTTTCATTTTCAAAATTATTTCAAAAATCAAATATGACTTTGCACGTATCATGGTGGAGTGCATAATATTCATTTTCATCTAAATTACAATAATTCGTCAACTGAAATCATTGTCGGGTCGTCAGAGGTGGTATAGAGGGATTTTTCATTATCAAAATGACTTCAGTAATCAAATATGACTTGGCACGCGTCATGGTAGGGTGCAGAATATATATTTCTATCTAAATAACAAGAATTCGTTAACAGAAATCATTGTCGGGTCGTTAGAGGGGGTATAGGGGGATTTTTCATATTCAATATATATTCAAAAATCTAATATGACTTGGCACGCATCATAGTGGGGTGCTGAATATCTATTTCCATCTGAATAACAATAATTCGTCGACAGAACTCATTGTCGGGTCGTCAGAGGGGGTATAGAGTTATTTTTCATTTTCAAAATGACTTTAAAAATCAAATATGACTTGGCACGCATCATGGTGGGGAACAGAATATCCATTTTCATCTAAATAACAATAATTTGTCAAAAGAAATCATTGTCGGGTCGTCAGAGGGGGTATAGAGGGATTTTTCATTTTCAAAATTATTTCAAAAATCTAATATGACTTGGCACGCATCATAGTGGGGTGCTGAATATCTATTTCCATCTGAATAACAATAATTCTTCGACAGAACTCATTGTCGGGTCGTCAGAGGGGGTATAGAGGTATTTTTCATTTTCAAAATGACTTTAAAAATCAAATATGACTTGGCACGCATCATGGAGGGGAACAGAATATCCATTTTCATCTCAATAACAATAATTTGTCAAAAGAAATCATTGTCGGGTCGTCAGAGGGGGTATAGAGGGATTTCTCATTTTCAAAATTACCTCAAAATTAAATATGACTTGGCACGCATCATGGTGGGGTGCAAAGTATTCATGTATATCTAATTAACGAAGATTTGATAACATAAATCATTGTCGTGTCGTCAGAGGGGGTATAGAGGGATTTTTCATTTTCAAAATTACCTCAAAATCAAATATGATTTGGCATGCAACATGGTGGGGTGCAGAATATCCATTTCCATCTGAATAACAATAATTCGTCAGCAGAAATCATTGTCGGGTCGTTAGAGGGAGTATAGAGGGATTTTTCATTTTCAAAATTACCTCAAAATCAAATATGATTTGGCACGCAACATGGTGGGGTGCAGACTATCCATTTCCATCTGAATAACAATAATTCGTCAGCAGAAATCATTGTCGGGTCGTTAGAGGGGATATTGAGGGTATTTTCATATTCAATAATTCTGCAAAAATCTAATATGACTTGGCACGCATCATGGTGGGGTGCAGAATATCCTTTCTCATCTGAATAACAATAATTCGTCAACAGAAATCATTGTCGGGTCGTTAGAGGGGGTATAGAGGGATTTTTCATTTTCAATATATATTCAAAAATCTAATATGACTTGGCACGCATCATGGTGGTGTGCAGAATATCTATTTCCATCTGAATAACAATAATTCGTCGACAGAACTCATTGTCGGGTCGTCAGAGGGGGTATAGAGGGATTTTTCATTTTCAAAATGACTTCAAAAATCAAATATGAATTGGCACGCATCATGATGGGGTGCAAAGTATTCATGTATATCTAACTAACAATGATTCGTTAATAGAAATCATTGTCGGGTCGTCAGAGGGGGTATAGAGGTATTTCTCATTTTCAAAATTACTTCAAAATTCTAATATGACTTGGCACGCATCATAGTGGGGTGCAAAGTATCCTTATATATCTAAATAACAATAATTCGTCAACAGAAATCATTGTCGGGTCGTTAGAGGGGGTATAGAGGGATTTTCCATTTTCAATATTTCTTCAAAAATCTAATATTACTTGGCACGCATCATGGTGGGGTGCAGAATATCCATATCTATCTGAATAACAATAATTCCTTAACAGAATTTATTGTCGTGTCGTCAGAGGGGGTATAGAGAGATTTTTCATTTTCAAAATTACCTAAAAATCAAATATGACTTGGCACGCATCATAGTAGGGTGCAGAATAAATATTTCCATCTGAATAACAAGAATTCGTTATCAGAAATCATTGTCGGGTCGTTGGAGGGGGTATAGAGGGATTTTTCAGTTTCAATATTTCTTCAAAAATTTAATATGACTTGGCACGCATCATGGTGGGGTGCATAATATTTATTTTCATCTGAATAACAATAATTCGTCGACAGAAATCATTGTCGGGTCGTTAGAGGGGGTATAGAGGAGTTTCTCATTTTCAAAATTACCTCAAAATCAAATATGACTTGGCACGCAACATGGTGGGGTGCAGAATATTCATTTCCATCTGAATAACGAATTCGTCAACAGAAATCATTGTCGGGTCGTTAGAGGGGGTATAGAGGGATTTTTCATTTTCAAAATGACTTCAAAAATAAAATATGACTTGGCACGAATCATGGTGGGGTACAGAATATCCATTTCCATCTCAATAACAATAATTTGTCAACAGAAATCATTGTCGGGTCGTCAGAGGGGGTATAGAGGGATTTATCATTTTCAAATTTACCTCAAAATCAAATATGACTTGGCACGCATCATAGTAGGGTACAGAATAACCATTTCCATCTGAATAACAATAATTTGTCAACAGAAGTCATTGTCGGGTCGTTAGAGGGGGTATAGAGGGATTTTTCATTTTCAATATTTCCTCAAAAATCTAATATGACTTGGCACGCATCATGGTGGGGTGCAAAGTATTCATGTCTGTCTGACTAACAATAATTCGTCAACAGAAATCATTGTCGGGTCGTCAGAGGAGGTAGAGAGGGATATCTCATATTCAATATTACTTCAAAAATGTAATATGACTTGGCACGCATCATGTTGGGGTGCAAAGTATCCATGTCCATCTGAATATCAATAATTCGTCAACAGAAATCATTGTCGGGTCGTCAGAGGGGGTATAGAGGGATTTTTCATTTTCAATATTTCTTCAAAAATCTAATATGACTTGGCACGCATCAAGGTGGGGTGCTGAATATCTATTTCCATCTGAATAACAATAATTTGTCGACAGAACTCATTGTCGGGTCGTCAGAGGGGGTATAGAGGGATTTTTCATTTTCAAAATGACTTCAAAAATCAAATATGACTTGGCACGCATCATGGTGGGGTACAGAATATCCATTTCCATCTCAATAACAATAATATGTCAAAAGAAATCATTGTCGGGTCGACAGAGGGGTTATAGAGGGATTTTTCATTTTCAAAATTACCTCAAAATTAAATATGACTTGGCACGCATCATGGTGGGGTGCAAAGTATTCATGTATATCTAACTAACAATGATTCGGTAATAGAAATCATTGTCGGGTCGTCAGAGGGGGTATAGAGGTATTTCTCATTTTCAAAATTACTTCAAAAATCTAATATGACTTGGCACGCATCATAGCGGGGTGCAAAGTATCCATATATATCTAAATAACAATAATTCGTCAATAGAAATCATTGTCGGGTCGTTAGAGGGGGTATAGAGGGATTTTTCATTTTCAAAATTACCTCACAATCAAATATGACTTGGCACGCATCATGGAGGGTTGCATAATATCCATTTCCATCTGAATAACAATAATTCGTCAACAAAAATCATTGACGGGTCGTTGGAGGGGGTATAGAGGGATTTTTCATTTTCAAAATTAACCTCAAAATCAAATATGACTTGGCACACATCATGGTGTGGTGCAGAATATTCATTTCCATCTGAATAACAATAATTCGTCAATAGAAATCATTGACGGGTCGTTGGAGGGTGTATAGAGGGATTTTTCATTTTCAAAATTACTTCAAAATCAAATATGACTTGAAACGCAACATGGTGGGGTGCAGAATATCCATTTCCATCTGAATAACAATAATTCGTCAACAGAAATCATTGTCGGGTCGTCAAAGGGGGTATAGAGGGATCTTTCATTTTCAAAATTACTTCAAAAATCTAATATGACTTGGCACGCATCATGGTGGGGTGCAAAGTATCCATGTCCATCTGAATAACCATAATTTGTCAACATAAATCATTGTCGTGTCGTCAGAGGGGGTATAGAGGGATTTTTCATTTTCAAAATTATTTCAAAAATCTAATATGACTTGGCACGCATCATAGTGGGGTGCTGAATATCTATTTCCATCTGAATAACAATAATTCGTCGACAGAACTCATTGTCGGGTCGTCAGAGGGGGTATAGAGGTATTTTTCATTTTCAAAATGACTTTAAAAATCAAATATGACTTGGCACGCATCATGGAGGGGAACAGAATATCCATTTTCATCTCAATAACAATAATTTGTCAAAAGAAATCATTGTCGGGACGTCAGAGGGGGTATAGAGGGATTTTTCATTTTCAAAATTACCTCAAAATTAAATATGACTTGGCACGCATCATGGTGGGGTGCAAAGTATTCATGTATATCTAACTAACGAAGATTCGTTAACATAAATCATTGTCGTGTCGTCAGAGGGGGTATAGAGGGATTTTTCATTTTCAAAATTTCTTCAAAAATCTAATATTACTTGGCACGCATCATGGTGGGGTGCAGAATATCCATATCTATCTGAATAACAATAATTCCTTAACAGAATTTATTGTCGTGTCGTCAGAGGGGGTATAGAGAGATTTTTCATTTTCAAAATTACCTCAAAATGAAATATGACTTGGCACGCATCATGGTGGGGTGCACAGTATTCATGTATATCTAACTAACAATGATTCGTTAACATGAATCTTTGTCGTGTCGTCAGAGGGGGTATAGAGGGATTTTTCATTTTCAAAATAACCTCAAAATCAAATATGATTTGGCATGCAACATGGTGGGGTGCAGAATATCCATATCCATCTGAATAACAATAATTCGTCAGCAGAAACCATTGTCGGGTCGTTAGAGGGGATGTAGAGGGATTTTTCATATTCAATATTTCTTCAAGAATCTAATATGACTTGGCACGCATCATGGTGGGGTGCAGAATATCCTTTCTCATCTGAATAACAATAATTCGTCAACAGAAATCATTGTCGGGTCGTTAGAGGGGGTATAGAGGGATTTTTCATTTTCAAAATTACTTCAAAAATCTAATATGACTTGGCACGCATCATGGTGGGTCGCAAAGTATCCATGTCCATCTGAATAACAATAATTTCTCAACAGAAATCATTGTCGGGTCGTTAGAGGGGGTATAGAGGGATTTTTCATTTTGAATATATATTCAAAAATCTAATATGACTTGGCACGCATCATGGTGGGGTGCAGAATATCTATTTCCATCTAAATAACAATAATTCGTCGACAGAACTCATTGTCGGGTCGTCAGAGAGGGTATAGAGTGATTTTTCATTTTCAAAATGACTTCAAATATCAAATATGACTTGGCACGCATCATGGTGGGGTACAAAATATCCATTTCCATCTCAATAACAATAATTTGTCAAAAGAAATCATTGTCGGGTCGTCAGAGGGGGTATAGAGGGATTTTTCATTTTCAAAATTACCTCAAAATCAAATATGACTTGGCACGCATCATGGCGGGGTGCAAAGTATTCATGTATATCTAACTAACAATGATTCGTTAATAGAAATCATTGTCGGGTCGTCAGAGGGGGTATAGAGGTATTTCTCATTTTCAAAATTACCTCAAAATCAAATATGATTTGGCACGCAACATGGTGGGGTGCAGAATATCCATTTCCATCTGAATAACAATAATTCGTCAGCAGAAACCATTGTGGGGTCGTTAGAGGGGATGTAGAGGGATTTTTCATATTCAATATTTCTTCAAAAATCTAATATGACTTGGCACGCATCATGGTGGAGTGCAGAATATCCTTTCTCATCTGAATAACAATAATTCGTCAACAGAAATCATTGTCGGGTCGTTAGAGGGGGTATAGAGGGATTTTTCATTTTCAAAATTACTTCAAAAATCTAATATGACTTGGCACGCATCATGGTGGGTCGCAAAGTATCCATGTCCATCTGAATAACCATAATTTGTCAACATAAATCATTGTCGTGTCGTCAGAGGGGGTATAGAGTGATTTTTCATTTTCAAAATTACTTCGAAAATCAAATATGACTTGGCACGTAACAAGGTGGAGTGCATAATATCCATTTTCATCTAAATTACAATATTTCGTCAACAGAAATTATTGTCGGGTCGTCAAAGGGAGTTAAAGGGAATTTTCATTTTCAAAATTACTTCAAAAATCGAATATAACTTGGCACGCAGCATAGTAGGGTGCAAAATATTCATTTTCATCTGAATAACAAAAATTCTTCAACAGGAATCATTGTCGGGTCGTCAGAGGGGGTATAGAGGGATTTCTCATTATCAAAATGACTTCAAAAATCAAATATGACTTGGCACGCATCACAGTAGGGTGCAAAATATATATTTCCATCTCAATAACAAGAATTCGTCAACAGAAATCATTGTCGGGTCGTTAGAGGGGGTATAGAGGGATTTTTCATTTTCAATATTACTTCAAAACTCTAATATGACTTGGCACGCATCATGGTGGGGTGCAGAATATCTATTTCTATCTGAATAACAATAAATCGTCGACAGAAATCATTGTCGGGTCGTTAGAGGGGGTATAGAGGGATTTTTCACTTTCAAAATTACCTCAAAATCAAATATGACCTGGCACGCATCATGGTGGGATGCAGAATATCCATTTCCAACTGAATAACAATAATTCGTCAACAGAACTCATTGTCGGGTCGTCAGAGGGGGTATAGAGGGATTTTTCATTTTCAAAATTACCTCAAAATCAAATATGACTTGGCACGCATCATGGTGGGATGCAGAATATCCATTTCCAACTGAATAACAATAATTCGTCAACAGAACTCATTGTCGGGTCGTCAGAGGGGGTATAGAGGGATTTTTCATTTTCAAAATTACCTCAAAATCAAATATGACTTGGCACGCATCATGGTGGGGTGCATAATATCCATTTCCATCTGAGTAACAATAATTCGTCAACAGAAATCATTGACGGGTCGTTGGAGGGGGTATAGAGGGATATTTCATTTTCAAAATTAACCTCAAAATCAAATATGACTTGGCACGCATCTTGGTGGGGTGCAGAATATCCATTTCCATCTGAATAACAATAATTCATCAATAGAAATCATTGACGGGACGTTAGAGGGTGTATAGAGGGATTTTTCATTTTCAAAATTACTTCAAAATCAAATATGACTTGGCACGCAATATGGTGTGGTGCAGAATATCCATTTCAATCTGAATAACAATAATTCGTCAACAGAAATCATTGTCGGGTCGTCAAAGGGGGTATAGAGGGATTTTTCATTTTCAAAATTACTTCAAAAATCTAATATGACTTGGCACGCATCATGGTGGGGTGCAAAGTATCCATGTCCATCTGAATAACAATAATTTGTCAACATAAATCATTGTCGTGTCGTCAGAGGGGGTATAGAGGGATTTTTCATTTTCAAAATTACTTCAAAAATCAAATATGACTTTGCACGTATCATGGTGGAGTGCATAATATTCATTTTCATCTAAATTACAATAATTCGTCAACAGAAATCATTGTCGGGTCGTCAGAGGTGGTATAGAGGGATTTTTCATTTTCAAAATTACCTCAAAATCAAATATGACTTGGCACGCATCATGGTGGGATGCAGAATATCCATTTCCAACTGAATAACAATAATTCGTCAACAGAACTCATTGTCGGGTCGTCAGAGGGGGTATAGAGGGATTTTTCATTTTCAAAATTACCTCAAAATCAAATATGACTTGGCACGCATCATGGTGGGATGCAGATTATCCATTTCCAACTGAATAACAATAATTCGTCAACAGAACTCATTGTCTGGTCGTCAGAGGGGGTATAGAGGGATTTTTCATTTTCAAAATTACCTCAAAATCAAATATGACTTGGCACGCATCATGGTGGGTTGCATAATATCCATTTCCATCTGAATAACAATAATTCGTCAACAGAAATCATTGACGGGTCGTTGGAGGGGGTATAGAGGGATTTTTCATTTTCAAAATTACTTCAAAATCAAATATGACTTGGCACGCAACATGGTGGGGTGCAGAATATCCATTTCCATCTGAATAACAATAATTCGTCAACAGAAATCATTGTCGGGTCGTCAAAGGGGGTATAGAGGGATCTTTCATTTTCAAAATTAATTCAAAAATCTAATATGACTTGGCACGCATCATGGTGGGGTGCAAAGTATCCATGTCCATCAGAATAACAATAATTTGGCAACATAAATCATTGTCGTGTCGTCAGAGGGTGTATAGAGGGATTTTTCATTTTCAAAATTACTTCAAAAATCAAATATGACTTTGCACGTATCATGGTGGAGTGCATAATATTCATTTTCATCTAAATTACAATAATTCGTCAACTGAAATCATTGTCGGGTCGTCAGAGGTGGTATAGAGGGATTTTTCATTATCAAAATGACTTCAGTAATCAAATATAACTTGGCACGCGTCATGGTAGGGTGCAGAATATATATTTCTATCTGAATAACAAGAATTCGTTAACAGAAATCATTGTCGGGTCGTTAGAGGGGGTATAGAGGGATTTCTCATATTCAATATATATTCAAAAATCTAATATGACTTGGCACGCATCATAGTGGGGTGCTGAATATCTATTTCCATCTGAATAACAATAATTCGTCGACAGAACTCATTGTCGGGTCGTCAGAGGGGGTATAGAGGTATTTTTCATTTTCAAAATGACTTTAAAAATCAAATATGACTTGGCACGCATCATGGTGGGGAACAGAATATCCATTTTCATCTCAATAACAATAATTTGTCAAAAGAAATCATTGTCGGGTCGTCAGAGGGGGTATAGAGGGATTTTTCATTTTCAAAATTATTTCAAAAATCTAATATGACTTGGCACGCATCATAGTGGGGTGCTGAATATCTATTTCCATCTGAATAACAATAATTCGTCGACTGAACTCATTGTCGGGTCGTCAGAGGGGGTATAGAGGTATTTTTCATTTTCAAAATGACTTTAAAAATCAAATATGACTTGGCACGCATCATGGAGGGGAACAGAATATCCATTTTCATCTCAATAACAATAATTTGTCAAAAGAAATCATTGTCGGGTCGTCAGAGGGGGTATAGAGGGATTTTTCATTTTCAAAATTACCTCAAAATTAAATATGACTTGGCACGCATCATGGTGGGGTGCAAAGTATTCATGTATATCTAACTAACGAAGATTCGTTAACATAAATCATTGTCGTGTCGTCAGAGGGGGTATAGAGGGATTTTTCATTTTCAAAATTACTTCAAAATCAAATATGACTTGAAACGCAACATGGTGGGGTGCAGAATATCCATTTCCATCTGAATAACAATAATTCGTCAACAGAAATCATTGTCGGGTCGTCAAAGGGGGTATAGAGGGATCTTTCATTTTCAAAATTACTTCAAAAATCTAATATGACTTGGCACGCATCATGGTGGGGTGCAAAGTATCCATGTCCATCTGAATAACCATAATTTGTCAACATAAATCATTGTCGTGTCGTCAGAGGGGGTATAGAGGGATTTTTCATTTTCAAAATTATTTCAAAAATCTAATATGATTTGGCACGCATCATAGTGGGGTGCTGAATATCTATTTCCATCTGAATAACAATAATTCGTCGACAGAACTCATTGTCGGGTCGTCAGAGGGGGTATAGAGGTATTTTTCATTTTCAAAATGACTTTAAAAATCAAATATGACTTGGCACGCATCATGGAGGGGAACAGAATATCCATTTTCATCTCAATAACAATAATTTGTCAAAAGAAATCATTGTCGGGACGTCAGAGGGGGTATAGAGGGATTTTTCATTTTCAAAATTACCTCAAAATTAAATATGACTTGGCACGCATCATGGTGGGGTGCAAAGTATTCATGTATATCTAACTAACGAAGATTCGTTAACATAAATCATTGTCGTGTCGTCAGAGGGGGTATAGAGGGATTTTTCATTTTCAAAATTTCTTCAAAAATCTAATATTACTTGGCACGCATCATGGTGGGGTGCAGAATATCCATATCTATCTGAATAACAATAATTCCTTAACAGAATTTATTGTCGTGTCGTCAGAGGGGGTATAGAGAGATTTTTCATTTTCAAAATTACCTCAAAATGAAATATGACTTGGCACGCATCATGGTGGGGTGCACAGTATTCATGTATATCTAACTAACAATGATTCGTTAACATGAATCTTTGTCGTGTCGTCAGAGGGGGTATAGAGGGATTTTTCATTTTCAAAATAAACTCAAAATCAAATATGATTTGGCATGCAACATGGTGGGGTGCAGAATATCCATATCCATCTGAATAACAATAATTCGTCAGCAGAAACCATTGTCGGGTCGTTAGAGGGGATGTAGAGGGATTTTTCATATTCAATATTTCTTCAAGAATCTAATATGACTTGGCACGCATCATGGTGGGGTGCAGAATATCCTTTCTCATCTGAATAACAATAATTCGTCAACAGAAATCATTGTCGGGTCGTTAGAGGGGGTATAGAGGGATTTTTCATTTTCAAAATTACTTCAAAAATCTAATATGACTTGGCACGCATCATGGTGGGTCGCAAAGTATCCATGTCCATCTGAATAACAATAATTTGTCAACAGAAATCATTGTCGGGTCGTTAGAGGGGGTATAGAGGGATTTTTCATTTTGAATATATATTCAAAAATCTAATATGACTTGGCACGCATCATGGTGGGGTGCAGAATATCTATTTCCATCTAAATAACAATAATTCGTCGACAGAACTCATTGTCGGGTCGTCAGAGAGGGTATAGAGTGATTTTTCATTTTCAAAATGACTTCAAAAATCAAATATGACTTGGCACGCATCATGGTGGGGTACAAAATATCCATTTCCATCTCAATAACAATAATTTGTCAAAAGAAATCATTGTCGGGTCGTCAGAGGGGGTATAGAGGGATTTTTCATTTTCAAAATTACCTCAAAATCAAATATGACTTGGCACGCATCATGGCGGGGTGCAAAGTATTCATGTATATCTAACTAACAATGATTCGTTAATAGAAATCATTGTCGGGTCGTCAGAGGGGGTATAGAGGTATTTCTCATTTTCAAAATTACCTCAAAATCAAATATGATTTGGCACGCAACATGGTGGGGTGCAGAATATCCATTTCCATCTGAATAACAATAATTCGTCAGCAGAAACCATTGTGGGGTCGTTAGAGGGGATGTAGAGGGATTTTTCATATTCAATATTTCTTCAAAAATCTAATATGACTTGGCACGCATCATGGTGGAGTGCAGAATATCCTTTCTCATCTGAATAACAATAATTCGTCAACAGAAATCATTGTCGGGTCGTTAGAGGGGGTATAGAGGGATTTTTCATTTTCAAAATTACTTCAAAAATCTAATATGACTTGGCACGCATCATGGTGGGTCGCAAAGTATCCATGTCCATCTGAATAACCATAATTTGTCAACATAAATCATTGTCGTGTCGTCAGAGGGGGTATAGAGTGATTTTTCATTTTCAAAATTACTTCGAAAATCAAATATGACTTGGCACGTAACAAGGTGGAGTGCATAATATCCATTTTCATCTAAATTACAATATTTCGTCAACAGAAATTATTGTCGGGTCGTCAAAGGGAGTTAAAGGGAATTTTCATTTTCAAAATTACTTCAAAAATCGAATATAACTTGGCACGCAGCATAGTAGGGTGCAAAATATTCATTTTCATCTGAATAACAAAAATTCTTCAACAGGAATCATTGTCGGGTCGTCAGAGGGGGTATAGAGGGATTTCTCATTATCAAAATGACTTCAAAAATCAAATATGACTTGGCACGCATCACAGTAGGGTGCAAAATATATATTTCCATCTCAATAACAAGAATTCGTCAACAGAAATCATTGTCGGGTCGTTAGAGGGGGTATAGAGGGATTTTTCATTTTCAATATTACTTCAAAACTCTAATATGACTTGGCACGCATCATGGTGGGGTGCAGAATATCTATTTCTATCTGAATAACAATAAATCGTCGACAGAAATCATTGTCGGGTCGTTAGAGGGGGTATAGAGGGATTTTTCATTTTCAAAATTACCTCAAAATCAAATATGACCTGGCACGCATCATGGTGGGATGCAGAATATCCATTTCCAACTGAATAACAATAATTCGTCAACAGAACTCATTGTCGGGTCGTCAGAGGGGGTATAGAGGGATTTTTCATTTTCAAAATTACCTCAAAATCAAATATGACTTGGCACGCATCATGGTGGGATGCAGAATATCCATTTCCAACTGAATAACAATAATTCGTCAACAGAACTCATTGTCGGGTCGTCAGAGGGGGTATAGAGGGATTTTTCATTTTCAAAATTACCTCAAAATCAAATATGACTTGGCACGCATCATGGTGGGGTGCATAATATCCATTTCCATCTGAGTAACAATAATTCGTCAACAGAAATCATTGACGGGTCGTTGGAGGGGGTATAGAGGGATATTTCATTTTCAAAATTAACCTCAAAATCAAATATGACTTGGCACGCATCTTGGTGGGGTGCAGAATATCCATTTCCATCTGAATAACAATAATTCATCAATAGAAATCATTGACGGGACGTTAGAGGGTGTATAGAGGGATTTTTCATTTTCAAAATTACTTCAAAATCAAATATGACTTGGCACGCAATATGGTGTGGTGCAGAATATCCATTTCAATCTGAATAACAATAATTCGTCAACAGAAATCATTGTCGGGTCGTCAAAGGGGGTATAGAGGGATTTTTCATTTTCAAAATTACTTCAAAAATCTAATATGACTTGGCACGCATCATGGTGGGGTGCAAAGTATCCATGTCCATCTGAATAACAATAATTTGTCAACATAAATCATTGTCGTGTCGTCAGAGGGGGTATAGAGGGATTTTTCATTTTCAAAATTACTTCAAAAATCAAATATGACTTTGCACGTATCATGGTGGAGTGCATAATATTCATTTTCATCTAAATTACAATAATTCGTCAACAGAAATCATTGTCGGGTCGTCAGAGGTGGTATAGAGGGATTTTTCATTTTCAAAATTACCTCAAAATCAAATATGACTTGGCACGCATCATGGTGGGATGCAGAATATCCATTTCCAACTGAATAACAATAATTCGTCAACAGAACTCATTGTCGGGTCGTCAGAGGGGGTATAGAGGGATTTTTCATTTTCAAAATTACCTCAGAATCAAATATGACTTGGCACGCATCATGGTGGGATGCAGATTATCCATTTCCAACTGAATAACAATAATTCGTCAACAGAACTCATTGTCGGGTCGTCAGAGGGGGTATAGAGGGATTTTTCATTTTCAAAATTACCTCAAAATCAAATATGACTTGGCACGCATCATGGTGGGTTGCATAATATCCATTTCCATCTGAATAACAATAATTCGTCAACAGAAATCATTGACGGGTCGTTGGAGGGGGTATAGAGGGATTTTTCATTTTCAAAATTACTTCAAAATCAAATATGACTTGGCACGCAACATGGTGGGGTGCAGAATATCCATTTCCATCTGAATAACAATAATTCGTCAACAGAAATCATTGTCGGGTCGTCAAAGGGGGTATAGAGGGATCTCTCATTTTCAAAATTAATTCAAAAATCTAATATGACTTGGCACGCATCATGGTGGGGTGCAAAGTATCCATGTCCATCAGAATAACAATAATTTGGCAACATAAATCATTGTCGTGTCGTCAGAGGGTGTATAGAGGGATTTTTCATTTTCAAAATTACTTCAAAAATCAAATATGACTTTGCACGTATCATGGTGGAGTGCATAATATTCATTTTCATCTAAATTACAATAATTCGTCAACTGAAATCATTGTCGGGTCGTCAGAGGTGGTATAGAGGGATTTTTCATTATCAAAATGACTTCAGTAATCAAATATAACTTGGCACGCGTCATGGTAGGGTGCAGAATATATATTTCTATCTGAATAACAAGAATTCGTTAACAGAAATCATTGTCGGGTCGTTAGAGGGGGTATAGAGGGATTTCTCATATTCAATATATATTCAAAAATCTAATATGACTTGGCACGCATCATAGTGGGGTGCTGAATATCTATTTCCATCTGAATAACAATAATTCGTCGACAGAACTCATTGTCGGGTCGTCAGAGGGGGTATAGAGGTATTTTTCATTTTCAAAATGACTTTAAAAATCAAATATGACTTGGCACGCATCATGGTGGGGAACAGAATATCCATTTTCATCTCAATAACAATAATTTGTCAAAAGAAATCATTGTCGGGTCGTCAGAGGGGGTATAGAGGGATTTTTCATTTTCAAAATTATTTCAAAAATCTAATATGACTTGGCACGCATCATAGTGGGGTGCTGAATATCTATTTCCATCTGAATAACAATAATTCGTCGACAGAACTCATTGTCGGGTCGTCAGAGGGGGTATAGAGGTATTTTTCATTTTCAAAATGACTTTAAAAATCAAATATGACTTGGCACGCATCATGCAGGGGAACAGAATATCCATTTTCATCTCAATAACAATAATTTGTCAAAAGAAATCATTGTCGGGTCGTCAGAGGGGGTATAGAGGGATTTTTCATTTTCAAAATTACCTCAAAATTAAATATAACTTGGCACGCATCATGGTGGGGTGCAAAGTATTCATGTATATCTAACTAACGAAGATTCGTTAACATAAATCATTGTCGTGTCGTCAGAGGGGGTATAGAGGGATTTTTCATTTTCAAAATTACCTCAAAATCAAATATGATTTGGCATGCAACATGGTGGGGTGCAGAATATCCATTTCCATCTGAATAACAATAATTCGTCAGCAGAAATCATTGTCGGGTCGTTAGAGGGAGTATAGAGGGATTTTTCATTTTCAAAATTACCTCAAAATCAAATATGATTTGGCACGCAACATGGTGGGGTGCAGACTATCCATTTCCATCTGAATAACAATAATTCGTCAGCAGAAATCATAGTCGGGTCGTTAGAGGGGATATTGAGGGTATTTTCATATTCAATAATTCTGCAAAAATCTAATATGACTTGGCACGCATCATGGTGGGGTGCAGAATATCCTTTCTCATCTGAATAACAATAATTCGTCAACAGAAATCATTGTCGGGTCGTTAGAGGGGGTATAGAGGGATTTTTCATTTTCAATATATATTCAAAAATCTAATATGACTTGGCACGCATCATGGTGGTGTGCAGAATATCTATTTCCATCTGAATAACAATAATTCGTCGACAGAACTCATTGTCGGGTCGTCAGAGGGGGTATAGAGGGATTTTTCATTTTCAAAATGACTTCAAAAATCAAATATGAATTGGCACGCATCATGATGGGGTGCAAAGTATTCATGTATATCTAACTAACAATGATTCGTTAATAGAAATCATTGTCGGGTCGTCAGAGGGGGTATAGAGGTATTTCTCATTTTCAAAATTACTTCAAAATTCTAATATGACTTGGCACGCATCATAGTGGGGTGCAAAGTATCCTTATATATCTAAATAACAATAATTCGTCAACAGAAATCATTGTCGGGTCGTCAAAGGGGGTATAGAGGGATCTTTCATTTTCAAAATTAATTCAAAAATCTAATATGACTTGGCACGCATCATGGTGGGGTGCAAAGTATCCATGTCCATCTGAATAACAATAATTTGGCAACATAAATCATTGTCGTGTCGTCAGAGGGTGTATAGAGGGATTTTTCATTTTCAAAATTACTTCAAAAATCAAATATGACTTTGCACGTATCATGGTGGAGTGCATAATATTCATTTTCATCTAAATTACAATAATTCGTCAACTGAAATCATTGTCGGGTCGTCAGAGGTGGTATAGAGGGATTTTTCATTATCAAAATGACTTCAGTAATCAAATATGACTTGGCACGCGTCATGGTAGGGTGCAGAATATATATTTCTATCTGAATAACAAGAATTCGTTAACAGAAATCATTGTCGGGTCGTTAGAGGGGGTATAGGGGGATTTTTCATATTCAATATATATTCAAAAATCTAATATGACTTGGCACGCATCATAGTGGGGTGCTGAATATCTATTTCCATCTGAATAACAATAATTCGTCGACAGAACTCATTGTCGGGTCGTCAGAGGGGGTATAGAGTTATTTTTCATTTTCAAAATGACTTTAAAAATCAAATATGACTTGGCACGCATCATGGTGGGGAACAGAATATCCATTTTCATCTCAATAACAATAATTTGTCAAAAGAAATCATTGTCGGGTCGTCAGAGGGGGTATAGAGGGATTTTTCATTTTCAAAATTATTTCAAAAATCTAATATGACTTGGCACGCATCATAGTGGGGTGCTGAATATCTATTTCCATCTGAATAACAATAATTCTTCGACAGAACTCATTGTCGGGTCGTCAGAGGGGGTATAGAGGTATTTTTCATTTTCAAAATGACTTTAAAAATCAAATATGACTTGGCACGCATCATGGAGGGGAACAGAATATCCATTTTCATCTCAATAACAATAATTTGTCAAAAGAAATCATTGTCGGGTCGTCAGAGGGGGTATAGAGGGATTTTTCATTTTCAAAATTACCTCAAAATTAAATATGACTTGGCACGCATCATGGTGGGGTGCAAAGTATTCATGTATATCTAATTAACGAAGATTTGATAACATAAATCATTGTCGTGTCGTCAGAGGGGGTATAGAGGGATTTTTCATTTTCAAAATTACCTCAAAATCAAATATGATTTGGCATGCAACATGGTGGGGTGCAGAATATCCATTTCCATCTGAATAACAATAATTCGTCAGCAGAAATCATTGTCGGGTCGTTAGAGGGAGTATAGAGGGATTTTTCATTTTCAAAATTACCTCAAAATCAAATATGATTTGGCACGCAACATGGTGGGGTGCAGACTATCCATTTCCATCTGAATAACAATAATTCGTCAGCAGAAATCATTGTCGGGTCGTTAGAGGGGATATTGAGGGTATTTTCATATTCAATAATTCTGCAAAAATCTAATATGACTTGGCACGCATCATGGTGGGGTGCAGAATATCCTTTCTCATCTGAATAACAATAATTCGTCAACAGAAATCATTGTCGGGTCGTTAGAGGGGGTATAGAGGGATTTTTCATTTTCAATATATATTCAAAAATCTAATATGACTTGGCACGCATCATGGTGGTGTGCAGAATATCTATTTCCATCTGAATAACAATAATTCGTCGACAGAACTCATTGTCGGGTCGTCAGAGGGGGTATAGAGGGATTTTTCATTTTCAAAATGACTTCAAAAATCAAATATGAATTGGCACGCATCATGATGGGGTGCAAAGTATTCATGTATATCTAACTAACAATGATTCGTTAATAGAAATCATTGTCGGGTCGTCAGAGGGGGTATAGAGGTATTTCTCGTTTTCAAAATTACTTCAAAATTCTAATATGACTTGGCACGCATCATAGTGGGGTGCAAAGTATCCTTATATATCTAAATAACAATAATTCGTCAACAGAAATCATTGTCGGGTCGTTAGAGGGGGTATAGAGGGATTTTCCATTTTCAATATTTCTTCAAAAATCTAATATTACTTGGCACGCATCATGGTGGGGTGCAGAATATCCATATCTATCTGAATAACAATAATTCCTTAACAGAATTTATTGTCGTGTCGTCAGAGGGGGTATAGAGAGAATTTTCATTTTCAAAATTACCTAAAAATCAAATATGACTTGGCACGCATCATAGTAGGGTGCAGAATAAATATTTCCATCTGAATAACAAGAATTCGTTATCAGAAATCATTGTCGGGTCGTTAGAGGGGGTATAGAGGGATTTTTCAGTTTCAATATTTCTTCAAAAATTTAATATGACTTGGCACGCATCATGGTGGGGTGCATAATATTTATTTTCATCTGAATAACAATAATTCGTCGACAGAAATCATTGTCGGGTCGTTAGAGGGGGTATAGAGGAGTTTTTCATTTTCAAAATTACCTCAAAATCAAATATGACTTGGCACGCAACATGGTGGGGTGCAGAATATTCATTTCCATCTGAATAACGAATTCGTCAACAGAAATCATTGTCGGGTCGTTAGAGGTGGTATAGAGGGATTTTTCATTTTCAAAATGACTTCAAAAATAAAATATGACTTGGCACGAATCATGGTGGGGTACAGAATATCCATTTCCATCTCAATAACAATAATTTGTCAACAGAAATCATTGTCGGGTCGTCAGAGGGGGTATAGAGGGATTTATCATTTTCAAATTTACCTCAAAATCAAATATGACTTGGCACGCAACATGGTGGGGTGCAGAATATTCATTTCCATCTGAATAACGAATTCGTCAACAGAAATCATTGTCGGGTCGTTAGAGGTGGTATAGAGGGATTTTTCATTTTCAAAATGACTTCAAAAATAAAATATGACTTGGCACGAATCATGGTGGGGTACAGAATATCCATTTCCATCTCAATAACAATAATTTGTCAACAGAAATCATTGTCGGGTCGTCAGAGGGGGTATAGAGGGATTTATCATTTTCAAATTTACCTCAAAATCAAATATGACTTGGCACGCATCATAGTAGGGTACAGAATAACCATTTCCATCTGAATAACAATAATTTGTCAACAGAAGTCATTGTCGGGTCGTTAGAGGGGGTATAGAGGGATTTTTCATTTTCAATATTTCCTCAAAAATCTAATATGACTTGGCACGCATCATGGTGGGGTGCAAAGTATTCATGTCTGTCTGACTAACAATAATTCGTCAACAGAAATCATTGTCGGGTCGTCAGAGGAGGTAGAGAGGGATATCTCATTTTCAATATTACTTCAAAAATGTAATATGACTTGGCACGCATCATGTTGGGGTGCAAAGTATCCATGTCCATCTGAATATCAATAATTCGTCAACAGAAATCATTGTCGGGTCGTCAGAGGGGGTATAGAGGGATTTTTCATTTTCAATATTTCTTCAAAAATCTAATATGACTTGGCACGCATCAAGGTGGGGTGCTGAATATCTATTTCCATCTGAATAACAATAATTTGTCGACAGAACTCATTGTCGGGTCGTCAGAGGGGGTATAGAGGGATTTTTCATTTTCAAAATGACTTCAAAAATCAAATATGACTTGGCACGCATCATGGTGGGGTACAGAATATCCATTTCCATCTCAATAACAATAATATGTCAAAAGAAATCATTGTCGGGTCGACAGAGGGGTTATAGAGGGATTTTTCATTTTCAAAATTACCTCAAAATTAAATATGACTTGGCACGCATCATGGTGGGGTGCAAAGTATTCATGTATATCTAACTAACAATGATTCGTTAATAGAAATCATTGTCGGGTCGTCAGAGGGGGTATAGAGGTATTTCTCATTTTCAAAATTACTTCAAAAATCTAATATGACTTGGCACGCATCATAGCGGGGTGCAAAGTATCCATATATATCTAAATAACAATAATTCGTCAATAGAAATCATTGTCGGGTCGTTAGAGGGGGTATAGAGGGATTTTTCATTTTCAAAATTACCTCACAATCAAATATGACTTGGCACGCATCATGGAGGGTTGCATAATATCCATTTCCATCTGAATAACAATAATTCGTCAACAAAACTCATTGACGGGTCGTTGGAGGGGGTATAGAGGGATTTTTCATTTTCAAAATTAACCTCAAAATCAAATATGACTTGGCACACATCATGGTGTGGTGCAGAATATTCATTTCCATCTGAATAACAATAATTCGTCAATAGAAATCATTGACGGGTCGTTGGAGGGTGTATAGAGGGATTTTTCATTTTCAAAATTACTTCAAAATCAAATATGACTTGAAACGCAACATGGTGGGGTGCAGAATATCCATTTCCATCTGAATAACAATAATTCGTCAACAGAAATCATTGTCGGGTCGTCAAAGGGGGTATAGAGGGATCTTTCATTTTCAAAATTACTTCAAAAATCTAATATGACTTGGCACGCATCATGGTGGGGTGCAAAGTATCCATGTCCATCTGAATAACCATAATTTGTCAACATAAATCATTGTCGTGTCGTCAGAGGGGGTATAGAGAGATTTTTCATTTTCAAAATTACTTCAAAAATCAAATATGACTTTGCACGTATCATGGTGGAGTGCATAATATTCATTTTCATCTAAATTACATTAATTCGTCAACTGAAATCATTGTCGGGTCGTCAGAGGTGGTATAGAGGGATTTTTCATTATCAAAATGACTTCAGTAATCAAATATGACTTGGCACGCGTCATGGTAGGGTGCAGAATATATATTTCTATCTGAATAACAAGAATTCGTTAACAGAAATCATTGTCGGGTCGTTAGAGGGATTATAGAGGGATTTTTCATTTTCAATATATACTCAAAAATCTAATATGACTTGGCACGCATCATAGTGGGGTGCTGAATATCTATTCCCATCTGAATAACAATAATTCGTCGACAGAACTCATTGTCGGGTCGTCAGAGGGGGTATAGAGGGATTTTTCATTTTCAAAATGACTTTAAAAATCAAATATGACTTGGCACGCATCATGGTGGGGTACAGAATATCCATTTCCATCTCAATAACAATAATTTGTCAAAAGAAATCATTGTCGGGTCGTCAGAGGGGGTATAGAGGGATTTTTCATTTTCAAAATTACCTCAAAATTAAATATGACTTGGCACGCATCATGGTGGGGTGCAAAGTATTCATGTATATTTAACTAACAATGATTCGTTAATAGAAATCATTGTCGGGTCGTCAGAGGGGGTATAGAGGTATTTCTCATTTTCAAAATTATTTCAAAAATCTAATATGACTAGGCACGCATCATAGTGGGGTGCAAAGTATCCATATATATCTAAATAACAATAATTCGTCAACAGAAATCATAGTCGGGTCGTTAGAGGGGGTATAGAGGTATTTTCCATTTTCAATATTTCTTCAAAAATCTAATATTACTTGTCACGCATCATGGTGGGGTGCAGAATATCCATATCTATCTGAATAACAATAATTCCTTAACAGAATTTATTGTTGTGTCGTCAGAGGGGGTATAGTGAGATTTTTCATTTTCAAAATTACCTAACAATCAAATATGACTTGGCACGCATCATGGTGGTGTGCACAGTATTCATGTATATCTAACTAACAATGATTCGTTAACATAAATCATTGTCGTGTCGTCAGAGGGGGTATAGAGGGATTTTTCATTTTCAAAATTACCTCAAAATCAAATATGATTTGACACGCAACATGGTGGGGTGCAGAATATCCATTTCCATCTGAATAACAATAATTCGTCAGCAGAAATCATTGTCGGGTCGTTAGAGGGGATGTAGAGTGATTTTTCATATTCAATATTTCTTCAAAAATCTAATATGACTTGGCACGCATCATGGTGGGGTGCAGAATATCCTTTCTCATCTGAATAACAATAATTCGTCAACAGAAACCATTGTCGGGTCGTCAGAGGGGGTATAGAGGGATTTTTCATTTTCAAAATTACTTCAAAAATCTAATATGACTTGGCACGCATCATGGTGGGCTGCAAAGTATCCACGTCCATCTGAATAACAATAATTTGTCAACATAAATCATTGTCGTGTCGTCAGAGGGGGTATAGAGTGATTTTTCATTTTCAAAATTACTTCGAAAATCAAATATGACTTGGCATGTATCAAGGTGGAGTGCATAATATCCATTTTCATCTAAATTACAATATTTCGTCAACAGAAATTATTGTCGGGTCGTCAAAGGGAGTTAAAGGGAATTTTCATTTTCAAAATTACTTCAAAAATCGAATATAACTTGGCACGCAGCATAGTAGGGTGCAGAATATATATTTCTATCTGAATAACAAGAATTCGTTAACAGAAATCATTGTCGGGTCGTTAGAGGGATTATAGAGGGATTTTTCATTTTCAATATATATTCAAAAATCTAATATGACTTGGCACGCATCATAGTGGGGTGCTGAATATCTATTCCCATCTGAATAACAATAATTCGTCGACAGAACTCATTGTCGTGTCGTCAGAGGGGGTATAGAGGGATTTTTCATTTTCAAAATGACTTTAAAAATCAAATATGACTTGGCACGCATCATGGTGGGGTACAGAATATCCATTTCCATCTCAATAACAATAATTTGTCAAAAGATATCATTGTCGGGACGTCAGAGGGGGTATAGAGGGATTTTTCATTTTCAAAATTACCTCAAAATTAAATATGACTTGGCACGCATCATGGTGGGGTGCACAGTATTCATGTATATCTAACTAACAATGATTCGTTAACATGAATCATTGTCGTGTCGTCAGAGGGGGTATAGAGGTATTTCTCATTTTCAAAATTATTTCAAAAATCTAATATGACTAGGCACGCATCATAGTGGGGTGCAAAGTATCCATATATATCTAAATAACAATAATTTGTCAACAGAAATCATTGTCGGGTCGTTAGAGGGGGTATAGAGGTATTTTCCATTTTCAATATTTCTTCAAAAATCTAATATTACTTGGCACGCATCATGGTGGGGTGCAGAATATCCATATCTATCTGAATAACAATAATTCCTTTACAGAATTTATTGTCGTGTCGTCAGAGGGGGTATAGAGAGATTTTCATTTTCAAAATTACCTCAAAATCAAATATGACTTGGCACGCATCATGGTGGGATGCAGAATATCCATTTCCAACTGAATAACAATAATTCGTCAACAGAACTCATTGTCGGGTCGTCAGAGGGGGTATAGAGGGATTTTTCATTTTCAAAATGACTTTAAAAATCAAATATGACTTGGCACGCATCATGGTGGGGTGCAGAATATCCATTTCCATCTCAATAACAATAATTTGTCAAAAGATATCATTGTCGTGTCGTCAGAGGGGGTATAGAGGGATTTTTCATTTTCAAAATTACCTCAAAATCAAATATGATTTGGCACGCAACATGGTGGGGTGCAGAATATCCATTTCCATCTGACTAACAATAATTCGTCAGCAGAAATCATTGTCGGGTCGTTAGAGGGGATGTAGAGGGATTTTTCATATTCAATATTTCTTCAAAAATCTAATATGACTTGGCACGCATCATGGTGGGGTGCAGAATATCCTTTCTCATCTGAATAACAATAATTCGTCAACAGAAATCATTGTCGGGTCGTCAGAGGGGGTATAGAGGGATGTTTCATTTTCAAAATTACCTCAAAATCAAATATGATTTGGCACGCAACATGGTGGGGTGCAGAATATCCATTTCCATCTGAATAACAATAATCCTTCAGCAGAAATCATTGTCGGGTCGTTAGAGGGGATGTAGAGGGATTTTTCATATTCAATATTTCTTCAAAAATCTAATATGACTTGGCACGCATCATGGTGGGGTGCAGAATATCCTTTCTCATCTGAATAACAATAATTCGTCAACAGAAATCATTGTCGGGTCGTTAGAGGGGGTATAGAGGGATTTATCATTTTCAATATATATTCAAAAATCTAATATGACTTGGCACGCATCATGGTGGGGTGCAGAATATCTATTTCCATCTGAATAACAATAATTCGTCGACAGAACTCATTGTCGGGTCGTCAGAGGGGGTATAGAGGGATTTTTCATTTTCAAAATGACTTCAAAAATCAAATATGACTTGGCACGCATCATGGTGGGGTGCAAAGTATTCATGTATATCTAACTAACAATGATTCATTAATAGAAATCATTGTCGGGTCGTCAGAGGGGGTATAGAGGTATTTCTCATTTTCAAAATTACTTCAAAAATCTATTATGACTTGGCACGCATCATAGTGGGGTGCAAAGTATCCTTATATATCTAAATAACAATAATTCGTCAACAGAAATCATTGTCGGGTCGTTAGAGGGGGTATAGAGGGATTTTCCATTTTCAATATTTCTTCAAATATCTAATATTACTTGGCACGCATCATAGTGGGGTGCAGAATATCCATATCTATCTGAATAACAATAATTCCTCAACAGAATTTATTGTCGTGTCGTCAGAGGGGGTATAGAGAGATTTTTCATTTTCAAAATTACCTAAAAATCAAATATGACTTGGCACGCATCATGGTGGTGTGCACAGTATTCATGTATATCTAACTAACAATGATTCGTTAACATAAATCATTGTCGTGTCGTCAGAGGGGGTGTAGAGGGATTTTTCATTTTCAAAATTACCTCAAAATCAAATATGATTTGACACGCAACATGGTGGGGTGCAGAATATCCATTTCCATCTGAATAACAATAATTCGTCAGCAGAAATCATTGTCGGGTCGTTAGAGGGGATGTAGAGTGATTTTTCATATTCAATATTTCTTCAAAAATCTAATATGACTTGGCACGCATCATGGTGGGGTGCAGAATATCCTTTCTCATCTGAATAACAATAATTCGTCAACAGAAACCATTGTCGGGTCGTCAGAGGGGGTATAGAGGGATTTTTCATTTTCAAAATTACTTCAAAAATCTAATATGACTTGGCACGCATCATGGTGGGTTGCAAAGTATCCACGTCCATCTGAATAACAATAATTTGTCAGCATAAATCATTGTCGTGTCGTCAGAGGGGGTATAGAGTGATTTTTCATTTTCAAAATTACTTCGAAAATCAAATATGACTTGGCATGTATCAAGGTGGAGTGCATAATATCCATTTTCATCTAAATTACAATATTTCGTCAACAGAAATTATTGTCGGGTCGTCAAAGGGAGTTAAAGGGAATTTTCATTTTCAAAATTACTTCAAAAATCGAATATAACTTGGCACGCAGCATAGTAGGGTGCAGAATATATATTTCTATCTGAATAACAAGAATTCGTTGACAGAAATCATTGTCGGGTCGTTAGAGGGATTATAGAGGGATTTTTCATTTTCAATATATATTCAAAAATCTAATATGACTTGGCACGCATCATAGTGGGGTGCTGAATATCTATTCCCATCTGAATAACAATAATTCGTCGACAGAACTCATTGTCGTGTCGTCAGAGGGGGTATAGAGGGATTTTTCATTTTCAAAATGACTTTAAAAATCAAATATGACTTGGCACGCATCATGGTGGGGTACAGAATATCCATTTCCATCTCAATAACAATAATTTGTCAAAAGATATCATTGTCGGGACGTCAGAGGGGGTATAGAGGGATTTTTCATTTTCAAAATTACCTCAAAATTAAATATGACTTGGCACGCATCATGGTGGGGTGCAAAGTATTCATGTATATCTAACTAACAATGATTCGTTAATAGAAATCATTGTCGGGTCGTCAGAGGGGGTATAGAGGTATTTCTCATTTTCAAAATTATTTCAAAAATCTAATATTACTTGGCACGCATCATGGTGGGGTGCAGAATATCCATATCTATCTGAATAACAATAATTCCTTAACAGAATTTATTGTCGAGTCGTCAGAGGGGGTATAGAGAGATTTTCATTTTCAAAATCACCTCAAAATCAAATATGACTTGGCACGCATCATGGTGGGATGCAGAATATCCATTTCCAACTGAATAACAATAATTCGTCAACAGAACTCATTGTCGGGTCGTCAGAGGGGGTATAGAGGGATTTTTCATTTTCAAAATTACCTCAAAATCAATTATGACTTGGCACGCATCATGGTGGGGTGCATAATATCCATTTCCATCTGAGTAACAATAATTCGTCAACAGAAATCATTGACGGGTCGTTGGAGGGGGTATAGAGGGATTTTTCATTTTCAAAATTAACCTCAAAATCAAATATGACTTGGCACGCATCATGGTGGGGTATAGAATATCCATTTCCATCTGAATAACAATAATTCGTCAATAGAAATCATTGACGGGTCATTAGAGGGTGTATAGAGGGATTTTTCATTTTCAAAATTACTTCAAAATCAAATATTACTTGGCACGCAACATGGTGTGGTGCAGAATATCCATTTCCATCTGAATAACAATAATTCGTCAACAGAAATCATTGTCGGGTCGTCAAAGGGGGTATAGAGGGATTTTTCATTTTCAAAATTACTTCAAAAATCTATTATGACTTGGCACGCATCAAGGTGAGGTGCAAAGTATCCACGTCCATCTGAATAACAATAATTTGTCAACATAAATCATTGTCGTGTCGTCAGAGGGGGTATAGAGGGATTTTTCATTTTCAAAATTACTTCAAAAATCAAATATGACTTTGCACGTATCGTGGTGGAGTGCATAATATTCATTTTCATCTAAATTACAATAATTCGTCAACAGAAATCATTGTCGGGTCGTCAGAGGTGGTATAGAGGGATTTTTCATTTTCAAAATTACCTCAAAATCAAATATGACTTGGCACGCATCATGGTGGGATGCAGAATATCCATTTCCAACTGAATAACTATAATACGTCAACAGAACTCATTGCCGGGTCGTCAGAGGGGGTATAGAGGGATTTTTCATTTTCAAAATTACCTCAAAATCAAATATGACTTGGCACGCATCATGGTGGGATGCAGAATATCCATTTCCAACTGAATAACAATAATTCGTCAACAGAACTCATTGTCGGGTCGACAGAGGGGGTATAGAGGGATTTTTCATTTTCAAAATTACCTCAAAATCAAATATGACTTGGCACGCATCATGGTGGGTTGCATAATATCCATTTCCATCTGAATAACAATAATTCGTCAACAGAAATCATTGACGGGTCGTTGGAGGGGGTATAGAGGGATTTTTCATTTTCAAAATTAACCTCAAAATCAAATATGACTTGGCACACATCATGGTGTGGTGCAGAATATTCATTTCCATCTGAATAACAATAATTCGTCAATAGAAATCATTGACGGGTCGTTGGAGGGTGTATAGAGGGATTTTTCATTTTCATAATTACTTCAAAATCAAATATGACTTGACACGCAACATGGTGGGGTGCAGAATATCCATGTCCATCTGAATAACCATAATTTGTCAACATAAATCATTGTCGTGTCGTCAGAGGGGGTATAGAGGGATTTTTCATTATCAAAATGACTTCACTAATCAAATATGACTTGGCACTCGTCATGGTAGGGTGCAGAATATATATTTCTATCTGAATAACAAGAATTCGTTAACAGAAATCATTGTCGGGTCGTTAGAGGGATTATAGAGGGATTTTTCATTTTCAATATATATTCAAAAATCTAATATGACTTGGCACGCATCATAGTGGGGTGCTGAATATCTATTCCCATCTGAATAACAATAATTCGTCGACAGAACTCATTGCCGGGTCGTCAGAGGGGGTATAGAGGGATTTTTCATTTTCAAAATGACTTTAAAAATCAAATATGACTTGGCACGCATCATGGTGGGGTACAGAATATCCATTTCCATCTCAATAACAATAATTTGTCAAAAGAAATCATTGTCGGGTCGTCAGAGGGGGTATAGAGGGATTTTTCATTTTCAAAATTACCTCAAAATTAAATATGACTTGGCACGCATCATGGTGGGGTGCAAAGTATTCATGTATATCTAACTAACAATGATTCGTTAATAGAAATCATTGTCGGGTCGTTAGAGGGGGTATAGAGGTATTTTCCATTTTCAATATTACTTCAAAAATCTAATATTACTTGGCACGCATCATGGTGGGGTGCAGAATATCCATATCTATCTGAATAACAATAATTCCTTAACAGAATTTATTGTCGTGTCGTCAGAGGGGGTATAGAGAGATTTTTCATTTTCAAAATTACCTCAAAATCAAATATGACTTGGCACGCATCATGGTGGGGTGCACAGTATTCATGTATATCTAACTAACAATGATTCGTTAACATGAATCATTGTCGTGTCGTCAGAGGGGGTATAGAGGGATTTTTCATTTTCAAAATTACCTCAAAATCATATATGATTTGGCACGCAACATGGTGGGGTGCAGAATATCTATTTCCATCTGACTAACAATAATTCGTCAGCAGAAATCATTGTCGGGTCGTTAGAGGGGAAGTAGAGGGATTTTTCATATTCAATATATCTTCAAAAATCTAATATGACTTGGCACGCATCATGGTGGAGTGCAGGATATCCTTTCTCATCTGAATAACAATAATTCGTCAACAGAAATCATTGTCGGGTCGTCAGAGGGGGTATAGAGGGATTTTTCATTTTCAAAATTACCTCAAAATCAAATATGATTTGTCACGCAACATGGTGGGGTGCAGAATATCCATTTCCATCTGAATAACAATAATTCTTCAGCAGAAATCATTGTCGGGTCGTTAGAGGGGATGTAGAGGGATTTTTCATATTCAATATTTCTTCAAAAATCTAATATGACTTGGCACGCATCATGGTGGGGTGCAGAATATCCTTTCTCATCTGAATAACAATAATTCGTCAACAGAAATCATTGTCGGGTCGTTAGAGGGGGTATAGAGGGATTTATCATTTTCAATATATATTCAAAAATCTAATATGACTTGGCACGCATCATGGTCGGGTCGTCAGAGGGGGTATAGAGGTATTTCTCATTTTCAAAATTACTTCAAAAATCTATTATGACTTGGCACGCATCATAGTGGGGTGCAAAGTATCCATATATATCTAAATAACAATAATTCGTCAACAGAAATCATTGTCGGGTCGTTAGAGGGGGTATAGAGGGATTTTCCATTTTCAATATTTCTTCAAAAATCTAATATTACTTGGCACGCATCATGGTGGGGTGCAGAATATCCATATCTATCTGAATAACAATAATTCCTTAACAGAATTTATTGTCGTGTCGTCAGAGGGGGTATAGAGAGATTTTTCAATTTCAAAATTACCTAAAAATCAAATATGACTTGGCACGCATCATGGTGGTGTGCACAGTATTCATGTATATCTAACTAACAATGATTCGTTAACATAAATCATTGTCGTGTCGTCAGAGGGGGTATAGAGGGATTTTTCATTTTCAAAATTACCTCAAAATCAAATATGATTTGACACGCAACATGGTGGGGTGCAGAATATCCATTTCCATCTGAATAACAATAATTCGTCAGCAGAAATCGTTGTCGGGTCGTTATAGGGGATGTAGAGTGATTTTTCATATTCAATATTTCTTCAGAAATCTAATATGACTTGGCACGCATCATGGTGGGGTGCAGAATATTTTTTCTCATCTGAATAACAATAATTCGTCAACAGAAACCATTGTCGGGTCGTCAGAGGGGGTATAGAGGGATTTTTCATTTTCAAAATTACTTCAAAAATCTAATATGACTTGGCACGCATCATGGTGGGTCGCAAAGTATCCACGTCCATCTGAATAACAATAATTTTTCAACATAAATCATTGTCGTGTCGTCAGAGGGGGTATAGAGTGATTTTTCATTTTCAAAATTACTTCGAAAATAAAATATGACTTGGCATGTATCAAGGTGGAGTGCATACTATCCATTTTCATCTAAATTACAATATTTCGTCAACAGAAATTATTGTCGGGTCGTCAAAGGGAGTTAAAGGGAATTTTCATTTTCAAAATTACTTCAAAAATCGAATATAACGTGGCACGCAGCATAGTAGGGTGCAAAATATTCATTTCCATCTGAATAACAATAATTTGTCAAAAGAAATCATTGTCGGGTCGTCAGAGGGGGTATAGAGGGATTTTTCATTTTCAAAATTACCTCAAAATTAAATATGACTTGGCACGCATCATGGTGGGGTGCAAAGTATTCATGTATATCTAACTAACAATGATTCGTTAATAGAAATCATTGTCGGGTCGTCAGAGGGGGTATAGAGGTATTTCCCATTTTCAAAATTACTTCAAAAATCTAATATGACTAGGCACGCATCATAGTGGGGTGCAAAGTATCCATATATATCTAAATAACAATAATTCGTCAACAGAAATCATTCTCGGGTCGTTAGAGGGGGTATAGAGGTATTTTCCATTTTCAATATTTCTTCAAAAATCTAATATTACTTGGCACGCATCATAGTGGGGTGCAAAGTATCCATATATATCTAAATAACAATAATTCGTCAACAGAAATCATTCTCGGGTCGTTAGAGGGGGTATAGAGGTATTTTCCATTTTCAATATTTCTTCAAAAATCTAATATGACTTGGCACGCATCATGGAGGAGAACAGAATATCCATTTTCATCTCAATAACAATAATTTGTCAAAAGAAATCATTGTCGGGTCGTCAGAGGGGGTATAGAGGGATTTTTCATTTTCAAAATTACCTCAAAATTAAATATGACTTGGCACGCATCATGGTGGGGTGCAAAGTATTCATGTATATCTAACTAACGAAGATTCGTTAACATAAATCATTGTCGTGTCGTCAGAGGGGGTATAGAGGGATTTTTCATTTTCAAAATTACCTCAAAATCAAATATGATTTGGCACGCAACATGGCGGGGTGCAGAATATCCATTTCCATCTGAATAACAATAATTCGTCAGCAGAAATCATTGCCGGGTCGTTAGAGGGAGTATAGAGGGATTTTTCATTTTCAAAATTACCTCAAAATCAAATATGATTTGGCACGCAACATGGTGGGGTGCAGACTATCCATTTCCATCTGAATAACAATAATTCGTCAGCAGAAATCATTGTCGGGTCGTTAGAGGGGATATTGAGGGTATTTTCATATTCAATAATTCTGCAAAAATCTAATATGACTTGGCACGCATCATGGTGGGGTGCAGAATATCCTTTCTCATCTGAATAACAATAATTCGTCAACAGAAATCATTGTCGGGTCGTTAGAGGGGGTATAGAGGGATTTTTCATTTTCAATATATATTCAAAAATCTAATATGACTTGGCACGCATCATGGTGGGGTGCAGAATATCTATTTCCATCTGAATAACAATAATTCGTCGACGGAACTCATTGTCGGGTCGTCAGAGGGGGTATAGAGGGATTTTTCATTTTCAAAATGACTTCAAAAATCAAATATGAATTGGCACGCATCATGATGGGGTGCAAAGTATTCATGTATATCTAACTAACAATGATTCGTTAATAGAAATCATTGTCGGGTCGTCAGAGGGGGTATAGAGGTATTTCTCATTTTCAAAATTACTTCAAAATTCTAATATAACTTGGCACGCATCATAGTGGGGTGCAAAGTATCCTTATATATCTAAATAACAATAATTCGTCAACAGAAATCATTGTCGGGTCGTTAGAGGGGGTATAGAGGGATTTTCCATTTTCAATATTTCTTCAAAAATCTAATATTACTTGGCACGCATCATGGTGGGGTGCAGAATATCCATATCTATCTGAATAACAATAATTCCTTAACAGAATTTATTGTCGTGTCGTCAGAGGGGGTATAGAGAGATTTTTCATTTTCAAAATTACCTAAAAATCAAATATGACTTGGCACGCATCATAGTAGGGTGCAGAATAAATATTTCCATCTGAATAACAAGAATTCGTTATCAGAAATCATTGTCGGGTCGTTAGAGGGGGTATAGAGGGATTTTTCAGTTTCAATATTTCTTCAAAAATTTAATATGACTTGGCACGCATCATGGTGGGGTGCATAATATTTATTTTCATCTGAATAACAATAATTCGTCGACAGAAATCATTGTCGGGTCGTTAGAGGGGGTATAGAGGAGTTTTTCATTTTCAAAATTACCTCAAAATCATATATGATTTGGCACGCAACATGGTGGGGTGCACAGTATTCATGTATATCTAACTAACAATGATTCGTTAACATGAATCATTGTCGTGTCGTCAGAGGGGGTATAGAGGGATTTTTCATTTTCAAAATTACCTCAAAATCATATATGATTTGGCACGCAACATGGTGGGGTGCAGAATATCTATTTCCATCTGACTAACAATAATTCGTCAGCAGAAATCATTGTCGGGTCGTTAGAGGGGAAGTAGAGGGATTTTTCATATTCAATATATCTTCAAAAATCTAATATGACTTGGCACGCATCATAGTGGGGTGCTGAATATCTATTCCCATCTGAATAACAATAATTCGTCGACAGAACTCATTGTCGTGTCGTCAGAGGGGGTATAGAGGGATTTTTCATTTTCAAAATGACTTTAAAAATCAAATATGACTTGGCACGCATCATGGTGGGGTACAGAATATCCATTTCCATCTCAATAACAATAATTTGTCAAAAGATATCATTGTCGGGACGTCAGAGGGGGTATAGAGGGATTTTTCATTTTCAAAATTACCTCAAAATTAAATATGACTTGGCACGCATCATGGTGGGGTGCACAGTATTCATGTATATCTAACTAACAATGATTCGTTAACATGAATCATTGTCGTGTCGTCAGAGGGGGTATAGAGGTATTTCTCATTTTCAAAATTATTTCAAAAATCTAATATGACTAGGCACGCATCATAGTGGGGTGCAAAGTATCCATATATATCTAAATAACAATAATTTGTCAACAGAAATCATTGTCGGGTCGTTAGAGGGGGTATAGAGGTATTTTCCATTTTCAATATTTCTTCAAAAATCTAATATTACTTGGCACGCATCATGGTGGGGTGCAGAATATCCATATCTATCTGAATAACAATAATTCCTTTACAGAATTTATTGTCGTGTCGTCAGAGGGGGTATAGAGAGATTTTCATTTTCAAAATTACCTCAAAATCAAATATGACTTGGCACGCATCATGGTGGGATGCAGAATATCCATTTCCAACTGAATAACAATAATTCGTCAACAGAACTCATTGTCGGGTCGTCAGAGGGGGTATAGAGGGATTTTTCATTTTCAAAATGACTTTAAAAATCAAATATGACTTGGCACGCATCATGGTGGGGTACAGAATATCCATTTCCATCTCAATAACAATAATTTGTCAAAAGATATCATTGTCGTGTCGTCAGAGGGGGTATAGAGGGATTTTTCATTTTCAAAATTACCTCAAAATCAAATATGATTTGGCACGCAACATGGTGGGGTGCAGAATATCCATTTCCATCTGACTAACAATAATTCGTCAGCAGAAATCATTGTCGGGTCGTTAGAGGGGATGTAGAGGGATTTTTCATATTCAATATTTCTTCAAAAATCTAATATGACTTGGCACGCATCATGGTGGGGTGCAGAATATCCTTTCTCATCTGAATAACAATAATTCGTCAACAGAAATCATTGTCGGGTCGTCAGAGGGGGTATAGAGGGATGTTTCATTTTCAAAATTACCTCAAAATCAAATATGATTTGGCACGCAACATGGTGGGGTGCAGAATATCCATTTCCATCTGAATAACAATAATCCTTCAGCAGAAATCATTGTCGGGTCGTTAGAGGGGATGTAGAGGGATTTTTCATATTCAATATTTCTTCAAAAATCTAATATGACTTGGCACGCATCATGGTGGGGTGCAGAATATCCTTTCTCATCTGAATAACAATAATTCGTCAACAGAAATCATTGTCGGGTCGTTAGAGGGGGTATAGAGGGATTTATCATTTTCAATATATATTCAAAAATCTAATATGACTTGGCACGCATCATGGTGGGGTGCAGAATATCTATTTCCATCTGAATAACAATAATTCGTCGACAGAACTCATTGTCGGGTCGTCAGAGGGGGTATAGAGGGATTTTTCATTTTCAAAATGACTTCAAAAATCAAATATGACTTGGCACGCATCATGGTGGGGTGCAAAGTATTCATGTATATCTAACTAACAATGATTCGTTAATAGAAATCATTGTCGGGTCGTCAGAGGGGGTATAGAGGTATTTCTCATTTTCAAAATTACTTCAAAAATCTATTATGACTTGGCACGCATCATAGTGGGGTGCAAAGTATCCTTATATATCTAAATAACAATAATTCGTCAACAGAAATCATTGTCGGGTCGTTAGAGGGGGTATAGAGGGATTTTCCATTTTCAATATTTCTTCAAATATCTAATATTACTTGGCACGCATCATAGTGGGGTGCAGAATATCCATATCTATCTGAATAACAATAATTCCTCAACAGAATTTATTGTCGTGTCGTCAGAGGGGGTATAGAGAGATTTTTCATTTTCAAAATTACCTAAAAATCAAATATGACTTGGCACGCATCATGGTGGTGTGCACAGTATTCATGTATATCTAACTAACAATGATTCGTTAACATAAATCATTGTCGTGTCGTCAGAGGGGGTGTAGAGGGATTTTTCATTTTCAAAATTACCTCAAAATCAAATATGATTTGACACGCAACATGGTGGGGTGCAGAATATCCATTTCCATCTGAATAACAATAATTCGTCAGCAGAAATCATTGTCGGGTCGTTAGAGGGGATGTAGAGTGATTTTTCATATTCAATATTTCTTCAAAAATCTAATATGACTTGGCACGCATCATGGTGGGGTGCAGAATATCCTTTCTCATCTGAATAACAATAATTCGTCAACAGAAACCATTGTCGGGTCGTCAGAGGGGGTATAGAGGGATTTTTCATTTTCAAAATTACTTCAAAAATCTAATATGACTTGGCACGCATCATGGTGGGTTGCAAAGTATCCACGTCCATCTGAATAACAATAATTTGTCAGCATAAATCATTGTCGTGTCGTCAGAGGGGGTATAGAGTGATTTTTCATTTTCAAAATTACTTCGAAAATCAAATATGACTTGGCATGTATCAAGGTGGAGTGCATAATATCCATTTTCATCTAAATTACAATATTTCGTCAACAGAAATTATTGTCGGGTCGTCAAAGGGAGTTAAAGGGAATTTTCATTTTCAAAATTACTTCAAAAATCGAATATAACTTGGCACGCAGCATAGTAGGGTGCAGAATATATATTTCTATCTGAATAACAAGAATTCGTTGACAGAAATCATTGTCGGGTCGTTAGAGGGATTATAGAGGGATTTTTCATTTTCAATATATATTCAAAAATCTAATATGACTTGGCACGCATCATAGTGGGGTGCTGAATATCTATTCCCATCTGAATAACAATAATTCGTCGACAGAACTCATTGTCGTGTCGTCAGAGGGGGTATAGAGGGATTTTTCATTTTCAAAATGACTTTAAAAATCAAATATGACTTGGCACGCATCATGGTGGGGTACAGAATATCCATTTCCATCTCAATAACAATAATTTGTCAAAAGATATCATTGTCGGGACGTCAGAGGGGGTATAGAGGGATATTTCATTTTCAAAATTACCTCAAAATTAAATATGACTTGGCACGCATCATGGTGGGGTGCAAAGTATTCATGTATATCTAACTAACAATGATTCGTTAATAGAAATCATTGTCGGGTCGTCAGAGGGGGTATAGAGGTATTTCTCATTTTCAAAATTATTTCAAAAATCTAATATTACTTGGCACGCATCATGGTGGGGTGCAGAATATCCATATCTATCTGAATAACAATAATTCCTTAACAGAATTTATTGTCGTGTCGTCAGAGGGGGTATAGAGAGATTTTCATTTTCAAAATCACCTCAAAATCAAATATGACTTGGCACGCATCATGGTGGGATGCAGAATATCCATTTCCAACTGAATAACAATAATTCGTCAACAGAACTCATTGTCGGGTCGTCAGAGGGGGTATAGAGGGATTTTTCATTTTCAAAATTACCTCAAAATCAATTATGACTTGGCACGCATCATGGTGGGGTGCATAATATCCATTTCCATCTGAGTAACAATAATTCGTCAACAGAAATCATTGACGGGTCGTTGGAGGGGGTATAGAGGGATTTTTCATTTTCAAAATTAACCTCAAAATCAAATATGACTTGGCACGCATCATGGTGGGGTGTAGAATATCCATTTCCATCTGAATAACAATAATTCGTCAATAGAAATCATTGACGGGTCATTAGAGGGTGTATAGAGGGATTTTTCATTTTCAAAATTACTTCAAAATCAAATATTACTTGGCACGCAACATGGTGTGGTGCAGAATATCCATTTCCATCTGAATAACAATAATTCGTCAACAGAAATCATTGTCGGGTCGTCAAAGGGGGTATAGAGGGATTTTTCATTTTCAAAATTACTTCAAAAATCTATTATGACTTGGCACGCATCAAGGTGAGGTGCAAAGTATCCACGTCCATCTGAATAACAATAATTTGTCAACATAAATCATTGTCGTGTCGTCAGAGGGGGTATAGAGGGATTTTTCATTTTCAAAATTACTTCAAAAATCAAATATGACTTTGCACGTATCGTGGTGGAGTGCATAATATTCATTTTCATCTAAATTACAATAATTCGTCAACAGAAATCATTGTCGGGTCGTCAGAGGTGGTATAGAGGGATTTTTCATTTTCAAAATTACCTCAAAATCAAATATGACTTGGCACGCATCATGGTGGGATGCAGAATATCCATTTCCAACTGAATAACTATAATACGTCAACAGAACTCATTGTCGGGTCGTCAGAGGGGGTATAGAGGGATTTTTCATTTTCAAAATTACCTCAAAATCAAATATGACTTGGCACGCATCATGGTGGGATGCAGAATATCCATTTCCAACTGAATAACAATAATTCGTCAACAGAACTCATTGTCGGGTCGACAGAGGGGGTATAGAGGGATTTTTCATTTTCAAAATTACCTCAAAATCAAATATGACTTGGCACGCATCATGGTGGGTTGCATAATATCCATTTCCATCTGAATAACAATAATTCGTCAACAGAAATCATTGACGGGTCGTTGGAGGGGGTATAGAGGGATTTTTCATTTTCAAAATTAACCTCAAAATCAAATATGACTTGGCACACATCATGGTGTGGTGCAGAATATTCATTTCCATCTGAATAACAATAATTCGTCAATAGAAATCATTGACGGGTCGTTGGAGGGTGTATAGAGGGATTTTTCATTTTCATAATTACTTCAAAATCAAATATGACTTGACACGCAACATGGTGGGGTGCAGAATATCCATTTCCATCTGAATAACAATAATTCGTCAACAGAAATCATTGACGGGTCGTCAAAGGGGGTATAGAGGGATCTTTCATTTTCAAAATTACTTCAAAAATCTAATATGACTTGGCACGCATCATGGTGGGGTGCAAAGTATCCATGTCCATCTGAATAACCATAATTTGTCAACATAAATCATTGTCGTGTCGTCAGAGGGGGTATAGAGGGATTTTTCATTATCAAAATGACTTCACTAATCAAATATGACTTGGCACTCGTCATGGTAGGGTGCAGAATATATATTTCTATCTGAATAACAAGAATTCGTTAACAGAAATCATTGTCGGGTCGTTAGAGGGATTATAGAGGGATTTTTCATTTTCAATATATATTCAAAAATCTAATATGACTTGGCACGCATCATAGTGGGGTGCTGAATATCTATTCCCATCTGAATAACAATAATTCGTCGACAGAACTCATTGCCGGGTCGTCAGAGGGGGTATAGAGGGATTTTTCATTTTCAAAATGACTTTAAAAATCAAATATGACTTGGCACGCATCATGGTGGGGTACAGAATATCCATTTCCATCTCAATAACAATAATTTGTCAAAAGAAATCATTGTCGGGTCGTCAGAGGGGGTATAGAGGGATTTTTCATTTTCAAAATTACCTCAAAATTAAATATGACTTGGCACGCATCATGGTGGGGTGCAAAGTATTCATGTATATCTAACTAACAATGATTCGTTAATAGAAATCATTGTCGGGTCGTTAGAGGGGGTATAGAGGTATTTTCCATTTTCAATATTTCTTCAAAAATCTAATATTACTTGGCACGCATCATGGTGGGGTGCAGAATATCCATATCTATCTGAATAACAATAATTCCTTAACAGAATTTATTGTCGTGTCGTCAGAGGGGGTATAGAGAGATTTTTCATTTTCAAAATTACCTCAAAATCAAATATGACTTGGCACGCATCATGGTGGGGTGCACAGTATTCATGTATATCTAACTAACAATGATTCGTTAACATGAATCATTGTCGTGTCGTCAGAGGGGGTATAGAGGGATTTTTCATTTTCAAAATTACCTCAAAATCATATATGATTTGGCACGCAACATGGTGGGGTGCAGAATATCTATTTCCATCTGACTAACAATAATTCGTCAGCAGAAATCATTGTCGGGTCGTTAGAGGGGAAGTAGAGGGATTTTTCATATTCAATATATCTTCAAAAATCTAATATGACTTGGCACGCATCATGGTGGAGTGCAGGATATCCTTTCTCATCTGAATAACAATAATTCGTCAACAGAAATCATTGTCGGGTCGTCAGAGGGGGTATAGAGGGATTTTTCATTTTCAAAATTACCTCAAAATCAAATATGATTTGTCACGCAACATGGTGGGGTGCAGAATATCCATTTCCATCTGAATAACAATAATTCTTCAGCAGAAATCATTGTCGGGTCGTTAGAGGGGATGTAGAGGGATTTTTCATATTCAATATTTCTTCAAAAATCTAATATGACTTGGCACGCATCATGGTGGGGTGCAGAATATCCTTTCTCATCTGAATAAAAATAATTCGTCAACAGAAATCATTGTCGGGTCGTTAGAGGGGGTATAGAGGGATTTATCATTTTCAATATATATTCAAAAATCTAATATGACTTGGCACGCATCATGGTCGGGTCGTCAGAGGGGGTATAGAGGTATTTCTCATTTTCAAAATTACTTCAAAAATCTATTATGACTTGGCACGCATCATAGTGGGGTGCAAAGTATCCTTATATATCTAAATAACAATAATTCGTCAACAGAAATCATTGTCGGGTCGTTAGAGGGGGTATAGAGGGATTTTCCATTTTCAATATTTCTTCAAAAATCTAATATTACTTGGCACGCATCATGGTGGGGTGCAGAATATCCATATCTATCTGAATAACAATAATTCCTTAACAGAATTTATTGTCGTGTCGTCAGAGGGGGTATAGAGAGATTTTTCAATTTCAAAATTACCTAAAAATCAAATATGACTTGGCACGCATCATGGTGGTGTGCACAGTATTCATGTATATCTAACTAACAATGATTCGTTAACATAAATCATTGTCGTGTCGTCAGAGGGGGTATAGAGGGATTTTTCATTTTCAAAATTACCTCAAAATCAAATATGATTTGACACGCAACATGGTGGGGTGCAGAATATCCATTTCCATCTGAATAACAATAATTCGTCAGCAGAAATCGTTGTCGGGTCGTTATAGGGGATGTAGAGTGATTTTTCATATTCAATATTTCTTCAGAAATCTAATATGACTTGGCACGCATCATGGTGGGGTGCAGAATATTTTTTCTCATCTGAATAACAATAATTCGTCAACAGAAACCATTGTCGGGTCGTCAGAGGGGGTATAGAGGGATTTTTCATTTTCAAAATTACTTCAAAAATCTAATATGACTTGGCACGCATCATGGTGGGTCGCAAAGTATCCACGTCCATCTGAATAACAATAATTTTTCAACATAAATCATTGTCGTGTCGTCAGAGGGGGTATAGAGTGATTTTTCATTTTCAAAATTACTTCGAAAATCAAATATGACTTGGCATGTATCAAGGTGGAGTGCATACTATCCATTTTCATCTAAATTACAATATTTCGTCAACAGAAATTATTGTCGGGTCGTCAAAGGGAGTTAAAGGGAATTTTCATTTTCAAAATTACTTCAAAAATCGAATATAACGTGGCACGCAGCATAGTAGGGTGCAAAATATTCATTTCCATCTGAATAACAATAATTTGTCAAAAGAAATCATTGTCGGGTCGTCAGAGGGGGTATAGAGGGATTTTTCATTTTCAAAATTACCTCAAAATTAAATATGACTTGGCACGCATCATGGTGGGGTGCAAAGTATTCATGTATATCTAACTAACAATGATTCGTTAATAGAAATCATTGTCGGGTCGTCAGAGGGGGTATAGAGGTATTTCCCATTTTCAAAATTACTTCAAAAATCTAATATGACTAGGCACGCATCATAGTGGGGTGCAAAGTATCCATATATATCTAAATAACAATAATTCGTCAACAGAAATCATTCTCGGGTCGTTAGAGGGGGTATAGAGGTATTTTCCATTTTCAATATTTCTTCAAAAATCTAATATTACTTGGCACGCATCATAGTGGGGTGCAAAGTATCCATATATATCTAAATAACAATAATTCGTCAACAGAAATCATTCTCGGGTCGTTAGAGGGGGTATAGAGGTATTTTCCATTTTCAATATTTCTTCAAAAATCTAATATGACTTGGCACGCATCATGGAGGAGAACAGAATATCCATTTTCATCTCAATAACAATAATTTGTCAAAAGAAATCATTGTCGGGTCGTCAGAGGGGGTATAGAGGGATTTTTCATTTTCAAAATTACCTCAAAATTAAATATGACTTGGCACGCATCATGGTGGGGTGCAAAGTATTCATGTATATCTAACTAACGAAGATTCGTTAACATAAATCATTGTCGTGTCGTCAGAGGGGGTATAGAGGGATTTTTCATTTTCAAAATTACCTCAAAATCAAATATGATTTGGCACGCAACATGGCGGGGTGCAGAATATCCATTTCCATCTGAATAACAATAATTCGTCAGCAGAAATCATTGCCGGGTCGTTAGAGGGAGTATAGAGGGATTTTTCATTTTCAAAATTACCTCAAAATCAAATATGATTTGGCACGCAACATGGTGGGGTGCAGACTATCCATTTCTATCTGAATAACAATAATTCGTCAGCAGAAATCATTGTCGGGTCGTTAGAGGGGATATTGAGGGTATTTTCATCTTCAATAATTCTGCAAAAATCTAATATGACTTGGCACGCATCATGGTGGGGTGCAGAATATCCTTTCTCATCTGAATAACAATAATTCGTCAACAGAAATCATTGTCGGGTCGTTAGAGGGGGTATAGAGGGATTTTTCATTTTCAATATATATTCAAAAATCTAATATGACTTGGCACGCATCATGGTGGGGTGCAGAATATCTATTTCCATCTGAATAACAATAATTCGTCGACGGAACTCATTGTCGGGTCGTCAGAGGGGGTATAGAGGGATTTTTCATTTTCAAAATGACTTCAAAAATCAAATATGAATTGGCACGCATCATGATGGGGTGCAAAGTATTCATGTATATCTAACTAACAATGATTCGTTAATAGAAATCATTGTCGGGTCGTCAGAGGGGGTATAGAGGTATTTCTCATTTTCAAAATTACTTCAAAATTCTAATATAACTTGGCACGCATCATAGTGGGGTGCAAAGTATCCTTATATATCTAAATAACAATAATTCGTCTACAGAAATCATTGTCGTGTCGTTAGAGGGGGTATAGAGGGATTTTCCATTTTCAATATTTCTTCAAAAATCTAATATTACTTGGCACGCATCATGGTGGGGTGCAGAATATCCATATCTATCTGAATAACAATAATTCCTTAACAGAATTTATTGTCGTGTCGTCAGAGGGGGTATAGAGAGATTTTTCATTTTCAAAATTACCTAAAAATCAAATATGACTTGGCACGCATCATAGTAGGGTGCAGAATAAATATTTCCATCTGAATAACAAGAATTCGTTATCAGAAATCATTGTCGGGTCGTTAGAGGGGGTATAGAGGGATTTTTCAGTTTCAATATTTCTTCAAAAATTTAATATGACTTGGCACGCATCATGGTGGGGTGCATAATATTTATTTTCATCTGAATAACAATAATTCGTCGACAGAAATCATTGTCGGGTCGTTAGAGGGGGTATAGAGGAGTTTTTCATTTTCAAAATTACCTCAAAATCAAATATGACTTGGCACGCAACATGGTGGGGTGCAGAATATTCATTTCCATCTGAATAACGAATTCGTCAACAGAAATCATTGTCGGGTCGTTAGAGGGGGTATAGAGGGATTTTTCATTTTCAAAATGACTTCAAAAATCAAATATGACTTGGCACGAATCATGGTGGGGTACAGAATATCCATTTCCATCTCAATAACAATAATTTGTCAACAGAAATCATTGTCGGGTCGTCAGAGGGGGTATAGAGGGATTTATCATTTTCAAATTTACCTCAAAATCAAATATGACTTGGCACGCTTCATAGTGGGGTACAGAATATCCATTTCCATCTGAATAACAATAATTTGTCAACAGAAGTCATTGTCGGGTCGTTAGAGGGGGTATAGAGGGATTTTTCATTTTCAATATTTCCTCAAAAATCTAATATGACTTGGCACGCATCATGGTGGGGTGCAAAGTATTCATGTCTGTCTGACTAACAATAATTCGTCAACAGAAATCATTGTCGGGTCGTCAGAGGAGGTAGAGAGGGATTTCTCATTTTCAATATTACTTCGAAAATGTAATATGACTTGGCACGCATCATGTTGGGGTGCAAAGTATCCATGTCCATCTGAATAACAATAATTCGTCAACAGAAATCATTGTCGGGTCGTCAGAGGGGGTATAGAGGGATTTTTCATTTTCAATATTTCTTCAAAAATCTAATATGACTTGGCACGCATCAAGGTGGGGTGCTGAATATCTATTTCCATCTGAATAACAATAATTTGTCGACAGAACTCATTGTCGGGTCGTCAGAGGGGGTATAGAGGGATTTTTCATTTTCAAAATGACTTCAAAAATCAAATATGACTTGGCACGCATCATGGTGGGGTACAGAATGTCCATTTCCATCTCAATAACAATAATTTGTCAAAAGAAATCATTGTCGGGTCGTCAGAGGGGGTATAGAGGGATTTTTCATTTTCAAAATTACCTCAAAATTAAATATGACTTGGCACGCATCATGGTGGGGTGCAAAGTATTCATGTATATCTAACTAACAATGATTCGTTAATAGAAATCATTGTCGGGTCGTCAGAGGGGGTATAGAGGTATTTCTCATTTTCAAAATTACTTCAAAAATCTAATATGACTTGGCACGCATCATAGCGGGGTGCAAAGTATCCATATATATCTAAATAACAATAATTCGTCAATAGAAATCATTGTCGGGTCGTTAGAGGGGGTATAGAGGGATTTTTCATTTTCAATATATATTCAAAAATCTAATATGACTTGGCACGCATCATGGTGGGGTGCAGAATATCTATTTCCATCTGAATAACAATAATTCGTCGACAGAACTCATTTTCAGGTCGTCAGAGGGGGTATAGAGGGATTTTTCATTTTCAAAATGACTTCAAAAATCAAATATGACTTGGCACGCATCATGGTGGGGTGCAAAGTATTCATGTATATCTAACTAACAATGATTCGTTAATAGAAATCATTGTCGGGTCGTCAGAGGCGGTATAGAGGTATTTCTCATTTTCAAAATTATTTCAAAAATCTAATATGACTAGGCACGCATCATAGTGGGGTGCAGAGTATCCATAAATATCTAAATAACAATAATTCGTCAACAGAAATCATTGTCGGGTCGTTAGAATGGGTATAGAGGTATTTTCCATTTTCAATATTTCTTCAAAAATCTATTATTACTTGGCACGCATCATGGTGGGGTGCAGAATATCCATATCTATCTGAATAACAATAATTCCTCAACAGAATTTATTGTCGTGTCGTCAGAGGGGGTATAGAGAGATTTTTCATTTTCAAAATTACCTCAAAATCAAATATGACTTGGCACGCATCATGGTGGGGTGCACAGTATTCATGTATATCTAACTAACAATGATTCGTTAACATAAATCATTGTCGTGTCGTCAGAGGGGGTATAGAGGGATTTTTCATTTTCAAAATTACCTCAAAATCAAATATGATTTGGCACGCAACATGGTGGGGTGCAGAATATCCATTTCCATCTGAATAACAATAATTCGTCAGCAGAAATCATTGACGGGTCGTTAGAGGGAGTATAGAGGGATTTTTCATTTTCAAAATTACCTCAAAATCAAATATGATTTGGCACGCAACATGGTGGGGTGCAGAATATCCATTTCCATCTGAATAACAATAATTCGTCAGCAGAAATCATTGTCGGGTCGTTAGAGGGGATGTAGAGGGTATTTTCATATTCATTATTTCTGCAAAAATCTAATATGACTTGGCACGCATCATGGTGGGGTGCAGAATATCCTTTCTCATCTGAATAACAATAATTCGTCAACAGAAATCATTGTCGGGTCGTTAGAGGGGGTATAGAGGGATTTTTCATTTTCAATATATATTCAAAAATCTAATATGACTTGGCACGCATCATGGTGGGGTGCAGAATATCTATTTCCATCTGAATAACAATAATTCGTCGACAGAACTCATTGTCGGGTCGTCAGAGGGGGTATAGAGGGATTTTTCATTTTCAAAATGACTTCAAAAATCAAATATCACTTGGCACGCATCATGGTGGGGTGCAAAGTATTCATGTATATCTAACTAACAATGATTCGTTAATAGAAATCATTGTCGGGTCGTCAGAGGGGGTATAGAGGTATTTCTCATTTTCAAAATTACTTCAAAAATCTAATATGACTTGTTACGCATCATAGTAGGGTGCAGAATAAATATTTCCATCTGAATAACAAGAATTCCTTATCAGAAATCATTGTCGGGTCGTTAGAGGGGGTATAGAGGGATTTTTCATTTTCAATATTTCTTCAAAAATTTAATATGACTTGGCACGCATCATGGTGGGGTGCATAATATTTATTTTCATCTGAATAACAATAATTCGTCGACAGAAATCATTGTCGGGTCGTTAGAGGGGGTATAGAGGTATTTCTCATTTTCAAAATTATTTCAAAAATCTAATATGACTAGGCACGCATCATAGTGGGGTGCAAAGTATCCATAAATATCTAAATAACAATAATTCGTCAACAGAAATCATTGTCGGGTCGTTAGAAGGGGTATAGAGGTATTTTCCATTTTCAATATTTCTTCAAAAATCTAATATTACTTGGCACGCATCATGGTGGGGTGCAGAATATCCATATCTATCTGAATAAAAATAATTCCTTAACAGAATTTATTGTCGTGTCGTCAGAGGGGGTATAGAGAGATTTTTCATTTTCAAAATTACCTCAAAATCAAATATGACTTGGCACGCATCATGGTGGGGTGCACATTATTCATGTATATCTAACTAACAATGATTCGTTAACATAAATCATTGTCGTGTCGTCAGAGGGGGTATAGAGGGATTTTTCATTTTCAAAATTACCTCATAATCAAATATGATTTGGCACGCAACATGGTGGGGTGCAGAATATCCATTTCCATCTGAATAACAATAATTCGTCAGCAGAAATCATTGACGGGTCGTTAGAGGGAGTATAGAGGGATTTTTCATTTTCAAAATTACCTCAAATTCAAATATGATTTGGCACGCAACATGGTGGGGTGCAGAATATCCATTTCCATCTGAATAACAATAATTCGTCAGCAGAAATCATTGTCGGGTCGTTAGAGGGGATGTAGAGGGTATTTTCATATTCAATATTTCTGCAAAAATCTAATATGACTTGGCACGCATCATGGTGGGGTGCAGAATATCCTTTCTCATCTGAATAACAATAATTTGTCAACAGAAATCATTGTCGGGTCGTTAGAGGGGGTATAGAGGGATTTTTCATTTTCAATATGTATTCAAAAATCTAATATGACTTGGCACGCATCATGGTGGGGTGCAGAATATCTATTTCCATCTGAATAACAATAATTCGTCGACAGAACTCATTGTCGGGTCGTCAGAGGGGGTATAGAGGGATTTTTCATTTTCAAAATGACTTCAAAAATCAAATATCACTTGGCACGCATCATGGTGGGGTGCAAAGTATTCATGTATATCTAACTAACAATGATTCGTTAATAGAAATCATTGTCGGGTCGTCAGAGGGGGTATAGAGGTATTTCTCATTTTCAAAATTACTTCAAATATCTAATATGACTTGTTACGCATCATAGTAGGGTGCAGAATAAATATTTCCATCTGAATAACAAGAATTCCTTATCAGAAATCATTGTCGGGTCGTTAGAGGGGGTATAGAGGGATTTTTCATATTCAATATTTCTTCAAAAATTTAATATGACTTGGCACGCATCATGGTGGGGTGCATAATATTTATTTTCATCTGAATAACAATAATTCGTCGACAGAAATCATTGTCGGGTCGTTAGAGGGGGTATAGAGGAGTTTTTCATTTTCAAAATTACCTCAAAATCAAATATGACTTGGCACGCAACATGGTGGGGTGCAGAATATTCATTTCCATCTGAATAACGAATTCGTCAACAGAAATCGTTGTCGGGTCGTTAGAGGGGGTATAGAGGGATTTTTCATTTTCAAAATGACTTCAAAAATCAAATATGACTTGGCACGCATCATAGTGGGGTACAGAATATCCATTTCCATCTGAATAACATTAATTTGTGAACAGAAGTCATTGTCGGGTCGTTAGAGGGGGTATAGAGGGATTTTTCATTTTCAATATTTCTTCAAAAATCTAATATGACTTGGCACGCATCATGGTGGGGTGCAAAGTATTCATGTCTGTCTGACTAACAATAATTCGTCAACAGAAATCATTGTCGGGTCGATAGAGGAGGTAGAGAGGGATTTCTCATTTTCAATATTTCTTCAAAAATGTAATATGACTTGGCACGCATCATGTTGGGGTGCAAAGTATCCATGTCCATCTGAATAACAATAATTCGTCAACAGAAATCATTGTCGGGTCGTCAGAGGAGGTATAGAGGGATTTTTCATTTTCAATATTTCTTCAAAAATCTAATATGACTTGGCACGCATCATGGTGGGGTGCAGAATATCCATTTCCATCTGAATAACAATAATTTGGCAAACGAAATCATTGTCGGGTCGTTAGAGGGGGTATAGAGGGATTTTTCATTTTCAATATATATTCAAAAATCTAATATGACTTGGCACGCATCATGGTGTGGTGCTGAATATCTATTCCCATCTGAATAACAATAATTCGTCGACAGAACTCATTGTCGGGTCGTTAGAGGGGGTATAGAGGGATTTTTCATTTTCAATATTTCTTCAAAAATCTAATATGACTTGGCACGCATCATGGTGGGGTGCAAAGTATTCATGTCTGTCTGACTAACAATAATTCGTCAACAGAAATCATTGTCGGGTCGTTAGAGGAGGTAGAGAGGGATTTCTCATTTTCAATATTTCTTCAAATATGTAATATGACTTGGCACGCATCATGTTGGGGTGCAAAGTATCCATGTCCATCTGAATAACAATAATTCGTCAACAGAAATCATTGTCGGGTCGTCAGAGGGGGTATAGAGGGATTTTTCATTTTCAAAATTACTTCAAAAATCTAATATGACTTGGCACGCATCATGGTGGGGTGCAAAGTATCCATGTCCATCTGAATAACAATAATTTGTCAACATAAATCATTGTCGTGTCGTCAGAGGGGGTATAGAGGGATTTTTCCTTTTCAAAATTACTTCAAAAATCAAATATGACTTTGCACGTATCATGGTGGAGTGCATAATATTCATTTTCATCTAAATTACAATAATTCGTCAACTGAACTCATTGTCGGGTCGTCAGAGGTGGTATAGAGGGATTTTTCATTATCAAAATGACTTCAGTAATCAAATATGACTTGGCACGCGTCATGGTAGGGTGCATAATATATATTTCTATCTGAATAACAAGAATTCGTTAACAGAAATCATTGTCGGGTCGTTAGAGGGGGTATAGAGGGATTTTTCATTTTCAATATATATTCAAAAATCTAATATGACTTGGCACGCATTATAGTGGGGTGCTGAATATCTATTTCCATCTGAATAACAATAATTCGTCGACAGAACTCATTGTCGGGTCGTCAGAGGGGGTATAGAGGTATTTTTCATTTTCAAAATGACTTTAAAAATCAAATATGACTTGGCACGCATCATGGTGGGGAACAGAATATCCATTTTCATCTCAATAACAATAATTTGTCAAAAGAAATCATTGTCGGGTCGTCAGAGGGGGTATAGAGGGATTTTTCATTTTCAAAATTACCTCAAAATCAAATATGACTTGGCACGCATCATGGTGGGGTGCAAAGTATTCATGTATATCTAACTAACAATGATTCGTTAATAGAAATCATTGTCGGGTCGTCAGAGGGGGTATAGAGGTATTTCTCATTTTCAAAATTACCTCAAAATCAAATATGATTTGGCACGCAACATGGTGGGGTGCAGAATATCCATTTCCATCTGAATAACAATAATTCGTCAGCAGAAACCATTGTGGGGTCGTTAGAGGGGATGTAGAGGGATTTTTCATATTCAATATTTCTTCAAAAATCTAATATGACTTGGCACGCATCATGGTGGAGTGCAGAATATCCTTTCTCATCTGAATAACAATAATTCGTCAACAGAAATCATTGTCGGGTCGTTAGAGGGGGTATAGAGGGATTTTTCATTTTCAAAATTACTTCAAAAATCTAATATGACTTGGCACGCATCATGGTGGGTCGCAAAGTATCCATGTCCATCTGAATAACCATAATTTGTCAACATAAATCATTGTCGTGTCGTCAGAGGGGGTATAGAGTGATTTTTCATTTTCAAAATTACTTCGAAAATCAAATATGACTTGGCACGTAACAAGGTGGAGTGCATAATATCCATTTTCATCTAAATTACAATATTTCGTCAACAGAAATTATTGTCGGGTCGTCAAAGGGAGTTAAAGGGAATTTTCATTTTCAAAATTACTTCAAAAATCGAATATAACTTGGCACGCAGCATAGTAGGGTGCAAAATATTTATTTTCATCTGAATAACAAAAATTCTTCAACAGGAATCATTGTCGGGTCGTCAGAGGGGGTATAGAGGGATTTCTCATTATCAAAATGACTTCAAAAATCAAATATGACTTGGCACGCATCACAGTAGGGTGCTGAATATATATTTCCATCTCAATAACAAGAATTCGTCAACAGAAATCATTGTCGGGTCGTTAGAGGGGGTATAGAGGGATTTTTCATTTTCAATATTACTTCAAAACTCTAATATGACTTGGCACGCATCATGGTGGGGTGCAGAATATCTATTTCTATCTGAATAACAATAAATCGTCGACAGAAATCATTGTCGGGTCGTTAGAGGGGGTATAGAGGGATTTTTCATTTTCAAAATTACCTCAAAATCAAATATGACCTGGCACGCATCATGGTGGGATGCAGAATATCCATTTCCAACTGAATAACAATAATTCGTCAACAGAACTCATTGTCGGGTCGTCAGAGGGGGTATAGAGGGATTTTTCATTTTCAAAATTACCTCAAAATCAAATATGACTTGGCACGCATCATGGTGGGATGCAGAATATCCATTTCCAACTGAATAACAATAATTCGTCAACAGAACTCATTGTCGGGTCGTCAGAGGGGGTATAGAGGGATTTTTCATTTTCAAAATTACCTCAAAATCAAATATGACTTGGCACGCATCATGGTGGGGTGCATAATATCCATTTCCATCTGAGTAACAATAATTCGTCAACAGAAATCATTGACGGGTCGTTGGAGGGGGTATAGAGGGATTTTTCATTTTCAAAATTAACCTCAAAATCAAATATGACTTGGCACGCATCTTGGTGGGGTGCAGAATATCCATTTCCATCTGAATAACAATAATTCATCAATAGAAATCATTGACGGGACGTTAGAGGGTGTATAGAGGGATTTTTCATTTTCAAAATTACTTCAAAATCAAATATGACTTGGCACGCAATATGGTGTGGTGCAGAATATCCATTTCCATCTGAATAACAATAATTCGTCAACAGAAATCATTGTCGGGTCGTCAAAGGGGGTATAGAGGGATTTTTCATTTTCAAAATTACTTCAAAAATCTAATATGACTTGGCACGCATCATGGTGGGGTGCAAAGTATCCATGTCCATCTGAATAACAATAATTTGTCAACATAAATCATTGTCGTGTCGTCAGAGGGGGTATAGAGGGATTTTTCATTTTCAAAATTACCTCAAAATCAAATATGACTTGGCACGCATCATGGTGGGATGCAGAATATCCATTTCCAACTGAATAACAATAATTCGTCAACAGAACTCATTGTCGGGTCGTCAGAGGGGGTATAGAGGGATTTTTCATTTTCAAAATTACCTCAAAATCAAATATGACTTGGCACGCATCATGGTGGGATGCAGATTATCCATTTCCAACTGAATAACAATAATTCGTCAACAGAACTCATTGTCGGGTCGTCAGAGGGGGTATAGAGGGATTTTTCATTTTCAAAATTACCTCAAAATCAAATATGACTTGGCACGCATCATGGTGGGTTGCATAATATCCATTTCCATCTGAATAACAATAATTCGTCAACAGAAATCATTGACGGGTCGTTGGAGGGGGTATAGAGGGATTTTTCATTTTCAAAATTACTTCAAAATCAAATATGACTTGGCACGCAACATGGTGGGGTGCAGAATATCCATTTCCATCTGAATAACAATAATTCGTCAACAGAAATCATTGTCGGGTCGTCAAAGGGGGTATAGAGGGATCTTTCATTTTCAAAATTAATTCAAAAATCTAATATGACTTGGCACGCATCATGGTGGGGTGCAAAGTATCCATGTCCATCTGAATAACAATAATTTGGCAACATAAATCATTGTCGTGTCGTCAGAGGGTGTATAGAGGGATTTTTCATTTTCAAAATTACTTCAAAAATCAAATATGACTTTGCACGTATCATGGTGGAGTGCATAATATTCATTTTCATCTAAATTACAATAATTCGTCAACTGAAATCATTGTCGGGTCGTCAGAGGTGGTATAGAGGGATTTTTCATTATCAAAATGACTTCAGTAATCAAATATGACTTGGCACGCGTCATGGTAGGGTGCAGAATATATATTTCTATCTGAATAACAAGAATTCGTTAACAGAAATCATTGTCGGGTCGTTAGAGGGGGTATAGAGGGATTTTTCATATTCAGTATATATTCAAAAATCTAATATGACTTGGCACGCATCATAGTGGGATGCTGAATATCTATTTCCATCTGAATAACAATAATTCGTCGACAGAACTCATTGTCGGGTCGTCAGAGGGGGTATAGAGTTATTTTTCATTTTCAAAATGACTTTAAAAATCAAATATGACTTGGCACGCATCATGGTGGGGAACAGAATATCCATTTTCATCTCAATAACAATAATTTGTCAAAAGAAATCATTGTCGGGTCGTCAGAGGGGGTATAGAGGGATTTTTCATTTTCAAAATTATTTCAAAAATCTAATATGACTTGGCACGCATCATAGTGGGGTGCTGAATATCTATTTCCATCTGAATAACAATAATTCTTCGACAGAACTCATTGTCGGGTCGTCAGAGGGGGTATAGAGGTATTTTTCATTTTCAAAATGACTTTAAAAATCAAATATAACTTGGCACGCATCATGGAGGGGAACAGAATATCCATTTTCATCTCAATAACAATAATTTGTCAAAAGAAATCATTGTCGTGTCGTCAGAGGGGGTATAGAGGGATTTTTCATTTTCAAAATGACTTCAAAAATCAAATATGACTTGGCACGCATCATGGTGGGGTACAAAATATCCATTTCCATCTCAATAACAATAATTTGTCAAAAGAAATCATTGTCGGGTCGTAGAGGTATTTTTCATTTTCAAAATTACCTCAAAATCAAATATGACTTGGCACGCATCATGGTGGGGTGCAAAGTATTCATGTATATCTAACTAACAATGATTCGTTAATAGAAATCATTGTCGGGTCATCAGAGGGGGTATAGAGGTATTTCTCATTTTCAAAATTACTTCAAAAATCTAATATGACTTGGCACGCATCATAGTGGGGTGCAAAGTATCCTTATATATCTAAATAACAATAATTCGTCAACAGAAATCATTGTCGGGTCGTTAGAGGGGGTATAGAGGGATTTTCCATTTTCAATATTTCTTCAAAAATCTAATATTACTTGGCACGCATCATGGTGGGGTGCAGAATATCCATATCTATCTGAATAACAATAGTTCCTTAACAGAATTTATTGTCGTGTCGTCAGAGGGGGTATAGAGAGATTTTTCATTTTCAAAATTACCTCAAAATCAAATATGACTTGGCACGCATCATGGTGGGGTGCACAGTATTCATGTATATCTAACTAACAATGATTCATTAACATAAATCATTGTCGTGTCGTCAGAGGAGGTATAGAGGGATTTTTCATTTTCAAAATTACCTCAAAATCAAATATGATTTGGCACGCAACATGGTGGGGTGCAGAATATCCATTTCCATCTGAATAACAATAATTCGTCAGCAGAAATCATTGTCGGGTCGTTAGAGGGGATGTAGAGGGATTTTTCATATTCAATATTTCTTCAAAAATCTAATATGACTTGGCACGCATCATGGTGGAGTGCAGAATATCCTTTCTCATCTGAATAACAATAATTCGTCAACAGAAATCATTGTCGGGTCGTTAGAGGGGGTATAGAGGGATTTTTCATTTTCAAAATTACTTCAAATATCTAATATGACTTGGCACGCATCATGGTGGGTCGCAAAGTATCCATGTCCATCTGAATAACAATAATTTGTCAACATAAATCATTGTCGTGTCATCAGAGGGGGTATAGAGTGATTTTTCATTTTCAAAATTACTTCGAAAATCAAATATTACTTGGCACGTAACAAGGTGGAGTGCATAATATCCATTTTCACCTAAATTACAATATTTCGTCGACAGAAATTATTGTCGGGTCGTCAAAGGGAGTTAAAGGGAATTTTCATTTTCAAAATTACTTCAAAAATCGAATATAACTTGGCACGCAGCATAGTAGGGTGCAAAATATTCATTTTCATCTGAATAACAAAAATTCTTCAACAGGAATCATTGTCGGGTCGTCAGAGGGGGTATAGAGGGATTTCTCATTATCAAAAAGACTTCAAAAATCAAATATGACTTGGCACGCATCATAGTAGGGTGCAGAATATATATTTCCATTTCAATAACAAGAATTCGTCAACAGAAATCATTGTCGGGTCGTTAGAGGGGGTAAAGAGGGATTTTTCATTTTCAATAACTCTTCAATACTCTAATATGACTTGGCACGCATTATGGTGGGTTGCAGAAGATCTATTTCTATCTGAATAACAATAAATCGTCGACAGAAATCATTGTCGGGTCGTTAGAGGGGGTATAGAGGGATTATTCATTTTCAAAATTACCTCAAAATCAAATATGACTTGGCACGCATCATGGTGGGATGCAGAATATCCATTTCCAACTGAATAACAATTATTCGTCAACAGAACTCATTGTCGGGTCGTCAGAGGGGGTATAGAAGGATTTTTCATTTTCAAAATTACCTCAAAATCAAATATGACTTGGCACGCATCATGGTGGGATGCAGAATAGCCATTTCCAACTGAATAACAATAATTCGTCAACAGAACTCATTGTCGGGTCGTCAGAGGGGGTATAGAGGGATTTTTCATTTTCAAAATTACCTCAAAATCAAATATGACTTGGCACGCATCATGGTGGGGTGCATAATATCCTATTCCATCTGAGTAACAATAATTCGTCAACAGAAATCATTGACGGGTCGTTGGAGGGGGTATAGAGGGATTTTTCATTTTCAAAATTAACCTCAAAATCAAATATGACTTGGCACGCATCATGGTGGGGTGCAGAATATCCATTTCCATCTGAATAACAATAATTCGTCAATAGAAATCATTGACGGGTCGTTATAGGGTGTATAGAGGGATTTTTCATTTTCAAAATTACTTCAAAATCAAATATTACTTGGCACGCAACATGGTGTGGTGCAGAATATCCATTTCTATCTGAATAACAATAATTTTACAACAGAAATCATTGTCGGGTCGTCAAAGGGGGTATAGAGGGATTTTTCATTTTCAAAATTACTTCAAAAATCTAATATGACTTGGCACGCATCAAGGTGGGGTGCAAAGTATCCACGTCCATCTGAATAACAATAATTTGTCAACATAAATCATTGTCGTGTCGTCAGAGGGGGTATAGAGGGATTTTTCATTTTCAAAATTACTTCAAAAATCAAATATGACTTTGCACGTATCATGGTGGAGTGCATAATATTCATTTTCATCTAAATTACAATAATTCTTCAACAGAAATCATTGTCGGGTCGTCAGAGGGGGTAAAGAGGGATTTTTCATTTTCAATAACTCTTCAATACTCTAATATGACTTGGCACGCATCATGGTGGGATGCAGAATATCCATTTCCAACTGAATAACTATAATTCGTCAACAGAACTCATTGTCGGGTCGTCAGAGGGGGTATAGAGGGATTTTTCATTTTCAAAATTACCTCAAAATCAAATATGACTTGGCACGCATCATGGTGGCATGCAGAATATCCATTTCCAACTGAATAACAATAATTCGTCAACAGAACTCATTGTCGGGTCGACAGAGGGGGTATAGAGGGATTTTTCATTTTCAAAATTACCTCACAATCAAATATGACTTGGCACGCATCATGGAGGGTTGCATAATATCCATTTCCATCTGAATAACAATAATTCGTCAACAAAAATCATTGACGGGTCGTTGGAGGGGGTATAGAGGGATTTTTCATTTTCAAAATTAACCTCAAAATCAAATATGACTTGGCACACATCATGGTGTGGTGCAGAATATTCATTTCCATCTGAATAACAATAATTCGTCAATAGAAATCATTGACGGGTCGTTGGAGGGTGTATAGAGGGATTTTTCATTTTCAAAATTACTTCAAAATCAAATATGACTTGAAACGCAACATGGTGGGGTGCAGAATATCCATTTCCATCTGAATAACAATAATTCGTCAACAGAAATCATTGTCGGGTCGTCAAAGGGGGTATAGAGGGATCTTTCATTTTCAAAATTACTTCAAAAATCTAATATGACTTGGCACGCATCATGGTGGGGTGCAAAGTATCCATGTCCATCTGAATAACCATAATTTGTCAACATAAATCATTGTCGTGTCGTCAGAGGGGGTATAGAGGGATTTTTCATTTTCAAAATTACTTCAAAAATCAAATATGACTTTGCACGTATCATGGTGGAGTGCATAATATTCATTTTCATCTAAATTACAATAATTCGTCAACTGAAATCATTGTCGGGTCGTCAGAGGTGGTATAGAGGGATTTTTCATTATCAAAATGACTTCAGTAATCAAATATGACTTGGCACGCGTCATGGTAGGGTGCAGAATATATATTTCTATCTGAATAACAAGAATTCGTTAACAGAAATCATTGTCGGGTCGTTAGAGGGGGTATAGAGGGATTTTCCATTTTCAATATTTCTTCAAAAATCTAATATTACTTGGCACGCATCATGGTGGGGTGCAGAATATCCATATCTATCTGAATAACAATAATTCCATAACAGAAATTATTGTCGGGTCGTCAAAGGGAGTTAAAGGGAATTTTCATTTTCAAAATTACTTCAAAAATCGAATATAACTTGGCACGCAGCATAGTAGGGTGCAAAATATTCATTTCCATTTGAATAACAATAATTTGTCAAAAGAAATCATTGTCGGGTCGTCAGAGGGGGTATAGAGGGATTTTTCATTTTCAAAATTACCTCAAAATTAAATATGACTTGGCACGCATCATGGTGGGGTGCAAAGTATTCATGTATATCTAACTAACAATGATTCGTTAATAGAAATCATTGTCGGGTCGTCAGAGGGGGTATAGAGGTATTTCTCATTTTCAAAATTACTTCAAAAATCTAATATGACTAGGCACGCATCATAGTGGGGTGCAAAGTATCCATATATATCTAAATAACAATAATTCGTCAACAGAAATTATTCTCGGGTCGTTAGAGGGGGTATAGAGGTATTTTCCATTTTCAATATTTCTTCAAAAATCTAATATTACTTGGCACGCATCATGGTGGGGTGCAGAATATCCATATCTATCTGAATAACAATAATTCCTTAACATAAATCATTGTCGTGTCGTCAGAGGGGGTATAGAGGGATTTTTCATTTTCAAAATTACCTCAAAATCAAATATGATTTGGCACGCAACATGGTGGGGTGCAGAATATCCATTTCCATCTGAATAACAATAATTCGTCAGCAGAAAACATTGTCGGGTCGTTAGAGGGAATGTAGAGGGTATTTTCATATTCAATATTTCTGCAAAAATCTAATATGACTTGGCACGCATCATGGTGGGGTGCAGAATATCCTTTTTCATCTGAATAACAATAATTCGTCAACAGAAATCATTGTCGGGTCGTTAGAGGGGGTATAGAGGGATTTTTCATTTTCAATATATATTCAAAAATCTAATATGACTTGGCACGCATCATGGTGGGGTGCAAAATATCTATTTCCATCTGAATAACAATAATTCGTTGACAGAACTCATTGTCGGGTCGTCAGAGGGGGTATAGAGGGATTTTTCATATTCAATATTTCTTCAAAATTCTAATATGACTTGGCACGCATCATGGTGGGGTGCAGAATATCCTTTCTCATCTGAATAACAATAATTCGTCAACAGAAATCATTGTCGGGTCGTCAGAGGGAGTATAGAGGGATTTTTCATTTTCAAAATTACCTCAAAATCAAATATGACTTGGCACGCATCATGGTGGGATGCAGATTATCCATTTCCAACTGAATAACAATAATTCGTCAACAGAACTCATTGTCGGGTCGTCAGAGGGGGTATAGAGGGATTTTTCATTTTCAAAATTACCTCAAAATCAAATATGACTTGGCACGCATCATGGTGGGTTGCATAATATCCATTTCCATCTGAATAACAATAATTCGTCAACAGAAATCATTGACGGGTCGTTGGAGGGGGTATAGAGGGATTTTTCATTTTCAAAATTACTTCAAAATCAAATATGACTTGGCACGCAACATGGTGGGGTGCAGAATATCCATTTCCATCTGAATAACAATAATTCGTCAACAGAAATCATTGTCGGGTCGTCAAAGGGGGTATAGAGGGATCTTTCATTTTCAAAATTAATTCAAAAATCTAATATGACTTGGCACGCATCATGGTGGGGTGCAAAGTATCCATGTCCATCTGAATAACAATAATTTGGCAACATAAATCATTGTCGTGTCGTCAGAGGGTGTATAGAGGGATTTTTCATTTTCAAAATTACTTCAAAAATCAAATATGACTTTGCACGTATCATGGTGGAGTGCATAATATTCATTTTCATCTAAATTACAATAATTCGTCAACTGAAATCATTGTCGGGTCGTCAGAGGTGGTATAGAGGGATTTTTCATTATCAAAATGACTTCAGTAATCAAATATGACTTGGCACGCGTCATGGTAGGGTGCAGAATATATATTTCTATCTGAATAACAAGAATTCGTTAACAGAAATCATTGTCGGGTCGTTAGAGGGGGTATAGAGGGATTTTTCATATTCAGTATATATTCAAAAATCTAATATGACTTGGCACGCATCATAGTGGGATGCTGAATATCTATTTCCATCTGAATAACAATAATTCGTCGACAGAACTCATTGTCGGGTCGTCAGAGGGGGTATAGAGTTATTTTTCATTTTCAAAATGACTTTAAAAATCAAATATGACTTGGCACGCATCATGGTGGGGAACAGAATATCCATTTTCATCTCAATAACAATAATTTGTCAAAAGAAATCATTGTCGGGTCGTCAGAGGGGGTATAGAGGGATTTTTCATTTTCAAAATTATTTCAAAAATCTAATATGACTTGGCACGCATCATAGTGGGGTGCTGAATATCTATTTCCATCTGAATAACAATAATTCTTCGACAGAACTCATTGTCGGGTCGTCAGAGGGGGTATAGAGGTATTTTTCATTTTCAAAATGACTTTAAAAATCAAATATAACTTGGCACGCATCATGGAGGGGAACAGAATATCCATTTTCATCTCAATAACAATAATTTGTCAAAAGAAATCATTGTCGTGTCGTCAGAGGGGGTATAGAGGGATTTTTCATTTTCAAAATGACTTCAAAAATCAAATATGACTTGGCACGCATCATGGTGGGGTACAAAATATCCATTTCCATCTCAATAACAATAATTTGTCAAAAGAAATCATTGTCGGGTCGTAGAGGTATTTTTCATTTTCAAAATTACCTCAAAATCAAATATGACTTGGCACGCATCATGGTGGGGTGCAAAGTATTCATGTATATCTAACTAACAATGATTCGTTAATAGAAATCATTGTCGGGTCATCAGAGGGGGTATAGAGGTATTTCTCATTTTCAAAATTACTTCAAAAATCTAATATGACTTGGCACGCATCATAGTGGGGTGCAAAGTATCCTTATATATCTAAATAACAATAATTCGTCAACAGAAATCATTGTCGGGTCGTTAGAGGGGGTATAGAGGGATTTTCCATTTTCAATATTTCTTCAAAAATCTAATATTACTTGGCACGCATCATGGTGGGGTGCAGAATATCCATATCTATCTGAATAACAATAGTTCCTTAACAGAATTTATTGTCGTGTCGTCAGAGGGGGTATAGAGAGATTTTTCATTTTCAAAATTACCTCAAAATCAAATATGACTTGGCACGCATCATGGTGGGGTGCACAGTATTCATGTATATCTAACTAACAATGATTCATTAACATAAATCATTGTCGTGTCGTCAGAGGAGGTATAGAGGGATTTTTCATTTTCAAAATTACCTCAAAATCAAATATGATTTGGCACGCAACATGGTGGGGTGCAGAATATCCATTTCCATCTGAATAACAATAATTCGTCAGCAGAAATCATTGTCGGGTCGTTAGAGGGGATGTAGAGGGATTTTTCATATTCAATATTTCTTCAAAAATCTAATATGACTTGGCACGCATCATGGTGGAGTGCAGAATATCCTTTCTCATCTGAATAACAATAATTCGTCAACAGAAATCATTGTCGGGTCGTTAGAGGGGGTATAGAGGGATTTTTCATTTTCAAAATTACTTCAAATATCTAATATGACTTGGCACGCATCATGGTGGGTCGCAAAGTATCCATGTCCATCTGAATAACAATAATTTGTCAACATAAATCATTGTCGTGTCATCAGAGGGGGTATAGAGTGATTTTTCATTTTCAAAATTACTTCGAAAATCAAATATTACTTGGCACGTAACAAGGTGGAGTGCATAATATCCATTTTCACCTAAATTACAATATTTCGTCGACAGAAATTATTGTCGGGTCGTCAAAGGGAGTTAAAGGGAATTTTCATTTTCAAAATTACTTCAAAAATCGAATATAACTTGGCACGCAGCATAGTAGGGTGCAAAATATTCATTTTCATCTGAATAACAAAAATTCTTCAACAGGAATCATTGTCGGGTCGTCAGAGGGGGTATAGAGGGATTTCTCATTATCAAAAAGACTTCAAAAATCAAATATGACTTGGCACGCATCATAGTAGGGTGCAGAATATATATTTCCATTTCAATAACAAGAATTCGTCAACAGAAATCATTGTCGGGTCGTTAGAGGGGGTAAAGAGGGATTTTTCATTTTCAATAACTCTTCAATACTCTAATATGACTTGGCACGCATTATGGTGGGTTGCAGAAGATCTATTTCTATCTGAATAACAATAAATCGTCGACAGAAATCATTGTCGGGTCGTTAGAGGGGGTATAGAGGGATTATTCATTTTCAAAATTACCTCAAAATCAAATATGACTTGGCACGCATCATGGTGGGATGCAGAATATCCATTTCCAACTGAATAACAATTATTCGTCAACAGAACTCATTGTCGGGTCGTCAGAGGGGGTATAGAAGGATTTTTCATTTTCAAAATTACCTCAAAATCAAATATGACTTGGCACGCATCATGGTGGGATGCAGAATAGCCATTTCCAACTGAATAACAATAATTCGTCAACAGAACTCATTGTCGGGTCGTCAGAGGGGGTATAGAGGGATTTTTCATTTTCAAAATTACCTCAAAATCAAATATGACTTGGCACGCATCATGGTGGGGTGCATAATATCCTATTCCATCTGAGTAACAATAATTCGTCAACAGAAATCATTGACGGGTCGTTGGAGGGGGTATAGAGGGATTTTTCATTTTCAAAATTAACCTCAAAATCAAATATGACTTGGCACGCATCATGGTGGGGTGCAGAATATCCATTTCCATCTGAATAACAATAATTCGTCAATAGAAATCATTGACGGGTCGTTATAGGGTGTATAGAGGGATTTTTCATTTTCAAAATTACTTCAAAATCAAATATTACTTGGCACGCAACATGGTGTGGTGCAGAATATCCATTTCTATCTGAATAACAATAATTTTACAACAGAAATCATTGTCGGGTCGTCAAAGGGGGTATAGAGGGATTTTTCATTTTCAAAATTACTTCAAAAATCTAATATGACTTGGCACGCATCAAGGTGGGGTGCAAAGTATCCACGTCCATCTGAATAACAATAATTTGTCAACATAAATCATTGTCGTGTCGTCAGAGGGGGTATAGAGGGATTTTTCATTTTCAAAATTACTTCAAAAATCAAATATGACTTTGCACGTATCATGGTGGAGTGCATAATATTCATTTTCATCTAAATTACAATAATTCTTCAACAGAAATCATTGTCGGGTCGTCAGAGGGGGTAAAGAGGGATTTTTCATTTTCAATAACTCTTCAATACTCTAATATGACTTGGCACGCATCATGGTGGGATGCAGAATATCCATTTCCAACTGAATAACTATAATTCGTCAACAGAACTCATTGTCGGGTCGTCAGAGGGGGTATAGAGGGATTTTTCATTTTCAAAATTACCTCAAAATCAAATATGACTTGGCACGCATCATGGTGGCATGCAGAATATCCATTTCCAACTGAATAACAATAATTCGTCAACAGAACTCATTGTCGGGTCGACAGAGGGGGTATAGAGGGATTTTTCATTTTCAAAATTACCTCACAATCAAATATGACTTGGCACGCATCATGGAGGGTTGCATAATATCCATTTCCATCTGAATAACAATAATTCGTCAACAAAAATCATTGACGGGTCGTTGGAGGGGGTATAGAGGGATTTTTCATTTTCAAAATTAACCTCAAAATCAAATATGACTTGGCACACATCATGGTGTGGTGCAGAATATTCATTTCCATCTGAATAACAATAATTCGTCAATAGAAATCATTGACGGGTCGTTGGAGGGTGTATAGAGGGATTTTTCATTTTCAAAATTACTTCAAAATCAAATATGACTTGAAACGCAACATGGTGGGGTGCAGAATATCCATTTCCATCTGAATAACAATAATTCGTCAACAGAAATCATTGTCGGGTCGTCAAAGGGGGTATAGAGGGATCTTTCATTTTCAAAATTACTTCAAAAATCTAATATGACTTGGCACGCATCATGGTGGGGTGCAAAGTATCCATGTCCATCTGAATAACCATAATTTGTCAACATAAATCATTGTCGTGTCGTCAGAGGGGGTATAGAGGGATTTTTCATTTTCAAAATTACTTCAAAAATCAAATATGACTTTGCACGTATCATGGTGGAGTGCATAATATTCATTTTCATCTAAATTACAATAATTCGTCAACTGAAATCATTGTCGGGTCGTCAGAGGTGGTATAGAGGGATTTTTCATTATCAAAATGACTTCAGTAATCAAATATGACTTGGCACGCGTCATGGTAGGGTGCAGAATATATATTTCTATCTGAATAACAAGAATTCGTTAACAGAAATCATTGTCGGGTCGTTAGAGGGGGTATAGAGGGATTTTCCATTTTCAATATTTCTTCAAAAATCTAATATTACTTGGCACGCATCATGGTGGGGTGCAGAATATCCATATCTATCTGAATAACAATAATTCCATAACAGAAATTATTGTCGGGTCGTCAAAGGGAGTTAAAGGGAATTTTCATTTTCAAAATTACTTCAAAAATCGAATATAACTTGGCACGCAGCATAGTAGGGTGCAAAATATTCATTTCCATTTGAATAACAATAATTTGTCAAAAGAAATCATTGTCGGGTCGTCAGAGGGGGTATAGAGGGATTTTTCATTTTCAAAATTACCTCAAAATTAAATATGACTTGGCACGCATCATGGTGGGGTGCAAAGTATTCATGTATATCTAACTAACAATGATTCGTTAATAGAAATCATTGTCGGGTCGTCAGAGGGGGTATAGAGGTATTTCTCATTTTCAAAATTACTTCAAAAATCTAATATGACTAGGCACGCATCATAGTGGGGTGCAAAGTATCCATATATATCTAAATAACAATAATTCGTCAACAGAAATTATTCTCGGGTCGTTAGAGGGGGTATAGAGGTATTTTCCATTTTCAATATTTCTTCAAAAATCTAATATTACTTGGCACGCATCATGGTGGGGTGCAGAATATCCATATCTATCTGAATAACAATAATTCCTTAACATAAATCATTGTCGTGTCGTCAGAGGGGGTATAGAGGGATTTTTCATTTTCAAAATTACCTCAAAATCAAATATGATTTGGCACGCAACATGGTGGGGTGCAGAATATCCATTTCCATCTGAATAACAATAATTCGTCAGCAGAAAACATTGTCGGGTCGTTAGAGGGAATGTAGAGGGTATTTTCATATTCAATATTTCTGCAAAAATCTAATATGACTTGGCACGCATCATGGTGGGGTGCAGAATATCCTTTTTCATCTGAATAACAATAATTCGTCAACAGAAATCATTGTCGGGTCGTTAGAGGGGGTATAGAGGGATTTTTCATTTTCAATATATATTCAAAAATCTAATATGACTTGGCACGCATCATGGTGGGGTGCAAAATATCTATTTCCATCTGAATAACAATAATTCGTTGACAGAACTCATTGTCGGGTCGTCAGAGGGGGTATAGAGGGATTTTTCATATTCAATATTTCTTCAAAATTCTAATATGACTTGGCACGCATCATGGTGGGGTGCAGAATATCCTTTCTCATCTGAATAACAATAATTCGTCAACAGAAATCATTGTCGGGTCGTCAGAGGGAGTATAGAGGGATTTTTCATTTTCAAAATTACCTCAAAATCAAATATGATTTGGCACGCAACATGGTGGGGTGCAGAATATCCATTTCCATCTGAATAACAATAATTCGTCAGCAGAAATCATTGTCGGGTCGTTAGAGGGGATGTAGAGGGTATTTTCATATTCAATATTTCTGCAAAAATCTAATATGACTTGGCACGCATCATGGTGGGGTGCAGAATATCCTTTCTCATCTAAATAACAATAATTCGTCAACAGAAATCATTGTCGGGTCGTTAGAGGGGGTATAGAGGGACTTTTCATTTTCAATATATATTCAAAAATCTAATATGACTTGGCACGCATCATGGTGGGGTGCAGAATATCTATTTCCATCTGAATAACAATAATTCGTTGACAGAACTCATTGTCGGGACGTCAGAGGGGGTATAGAGGTATTTCTCATTTTCAAAATTACTTCAAAAATCTAATATGACTTGGCACGCATCATAGTGGGGTGCAAAGTATCCTTATATATCTAAATAACAATAATTCGTCAACAGAAATCATTGTCGGGTCGTTAGAGGGGGTATAGAGGGATTTTCCATTTTCAATATTTCTTCAAAAATCTAATATTACTTGGCACGCATCATGGTGGGGTGCAGAATATCCATATCTATCTGAATAACAATAATTCCATAACAGAATTTATTGTCGTGTCGTCAGAGGGGGTATAGAGAGATTTCTCATTTTCAAAATTACCTCAAAATCAAATATGACTTGGCACGCATCATAGTGGGGTGCAAAGTATCCTTATATATCTAAATAACAATAATTCGTCAACAGAAATCATTGTCGGGTCGTTAGAGGGGGTATAGAGGGATTTTCCATTTTCAATATTTCTTCAAAAATGTAATATTACTTGGCACGCATCATGGTGGGGTGCAGAATATCCATATCTATCTGAATAACAATAATTCCATAACAGAATTTATTGTCGTGTCGTCAGAGGGGGTATAGAGGGATTTTTCATTTTCAAAATTACTTCAAAATCAAATATGATTTGGCACGCAACATGGTGGGGTGCAGAATATCCATTTCCATCTGAATAACAATAATTCGTCAGCAGAAATCATTGTCGGGTCGTTAGAGGGGATGTAGAGTGCTTTTTCATATTCAATATTTCTTCAAAAATCTAATATGACTTGGCACGCATCATGGTGGGGTGCAGATTATCCTTTTTCATCTGAATAACAATAATTCGTCAACAGAAATCATTGTCGGGTCGTCAGAGGGGGTATAGAGGGATTTTTCATTTTCAAAATTACTTCAAAAATCTAATATGACTTGGCACGCATCATGGTGGGTCGCAAAGTATCCACGTCCATCTGAATAACAATAATTTGTCAATATAAATCATTGTCGTGTCGTCTGAGGGGGTATAGAGTGATTTTTCATTTTCAAAATTACTTCGAAAATCAAATATGACTTGGCACGTATCAAGGTGGAGTGCATAATATCCATTTTCATCTAAATTACAATATTTCGTCAACAGAATTTATTGTCGGGTCGTCAAAGGGAGTTAAAATTACCTCAAAATCAAATATGACTTGGCACGCATCATGGTGGGGTGCACAGTATTCATGTATATCAAACTAACAATGATTCGTTAACATAAATCTTTGTCGTGTCGTCAGAGGGGGTATAGAGGGATTTTTCATTTTCAAAATTACCTCAAAATCAAATATGATTTGGCACGCAACATGGTGGGGTGCAGAATATCCATTTCCATCTGAATAACAATAATTCGTCAGCAGAAATCATTGTCGGGTAGTTAGAGGGGATGTAGAGGGATTTTTCATATTCAATATTTCTTCAAAAATCTAATATGACTTGGCACGCATCATGGTGGGGTGCAGAATATCCTTTCTCATCTGAATATCAATAATTCGTCAACAGAAATCATTGTCGGGTCGTCAGAGGGAGTATAGAGAGATTTTTCATTTTCAAAATTACCTCAAAATCAAATATGATTTGGCACGCAACATGGTGGGGTGCAGAATATCCATTTCCATCTGAATAACAATAAATCGTCAGCAGAAATCATTGTCGGGTCGTTAGAGGGGATGTAGAGGGTATTTTCATATTCAATATTTCTGCAAAAATCTAATATGACTTGGCACGCATCATGGTGGGGTGCAGAATATCCTTTCTCATCTGAATAACGATAATTCGTCTACAGACATCATTGTCGGGTCGTTAGAGGGGGTATAGAGGGATTTTTCATTTTAAATATATATTCAAAAATGTAATATGACTTGGCACGCATCATGTTGGGGTGCAAAGTATCCATGTCCATCTGAATAACAATAATTCGTTGACAGAACTCATTGTCGGGTAGTCAGAGGGGGTATAGAGGGATTTTTCATTTTCAAAATGACTTCAAAAATCAAATATGACTTGGCACGCATCATGGTGGGGTGCAAAGTATTCATGTATATCTAACTAACAATGATTCGTTAATAGATATCATTGTCGGGTCGTCAGAGGGGGTATAGAGGTATTTCTCATTTTCAAAATTACTTCAAAAATCTAATATGACTTGGCACGCATCATAGTGGAATGCAAAGTATCCTTATATATCTAAATAACAATAATTCGTCAACAGAAATCATTGTCGGGTCGTTAGAGGGTATATAGAGGGATTTTCCATTTTCAATATTTCTTCAAAAATCTAATATTACTTGGCACGCATCATGGTGGGGTGCAGAATATCCATATCTATCTGAATAACAATAATTCCTTAACAGAATTTATTGTCGTGTCGTCAGAGGGGGTATAGAGAGATTTTTCATTTTCAAAATTACCTCAAAATCAAATATGACTTGGCACGCATCATGGTGGTGTGCACAGTATTCATGTATATCTAACTAACAATGATTCGTTAACATAAATCATTGTCGTGTCGTCAGAGGGGGTATAGAGGGATTTTTCATTTTCAAAATTACCTCAAAATCAAATATGATTTGGCACGCAACATGGTGGGGTGCAGAATATCCATTTCCATCTGAATAACAATAATTCGTCAGCAGAAATCATTGTCGGGTCGTTAGAGGGGATGTAGAGTGATTTTTCATATTCAATATTACTTCGAAAATCTAATATGACTTGGCACGTATCAAGGTGGATTGCATAATATCCATTTTCATCTAAATTACAATATTTCGTCAACAGAAATTATTGTCGGGTCGTCAAAGGGTGTTAAAGGGAATTTTCATTTTCAAAATTACTTCAAAAATCGAATATAACTTGGCACGCAGCATAGTAGGGTGCAAAATATTCATTTCCATCTGAATAACAAAAATTCGTCAACAGGAATCATTGTCGGGTCGTCATAGGGGGTATAGAGGGATTTCTCATTATCAAAATGACTTCAAAAATCAAATATGACTTGGCACGCATCATAGTAGGGTGCAGAATATATATTTCCATCTCAATAACAAGAATTCGTCAACAGAAATCATTGACGGGTCGTTAGAGGGGGTATAGAGGGATTTTTCATTTTCAATATTTCTTCAAAACTCTAATATGACTTGGCACGCATCATGGTGGGGTGCAGAATATCTATTTCTATCTCAATAACAATAAATCGTCGACAGAAATCATTGTCGGGTCGTTAGAGGGATTTTTCATTTTCAAAATTACCTCAAAATCAAATATGACTTGGCACGCATCATGGTGGGGTGCATAATATCCATTTCCATCTGAATAACAATAATTCGTCAACAGAAATCATTGACGGGTCGTTGGAGGGGGTATAGAGGGATTTTTCATTTTCAAAATTAGCCTCAAAATCAAATATGACTTGGCTCGCATCATGGTGGGGTGCAGAATATCCATTTCCATCTGAATAACAATAATTCGTCAATAGAAATCATTGACGGGTCGTTAGAGGGTGTATAGAGGGATTTTTCATTTTCAAAATTACTTCAAAAATCAAATATGACTTTGCACGTATCATGGTGGAGTGCATAATATTCATTTTCATCTAAATTACAATAATTCGTCAACAGAAATCATTGTAGGGTCGTCAGAGGTGGTATAGAGGGATTTTTCATTATCAAAATGACTTCAGTAATCAAATATGACTTGGCACGCATCATGGTAGGGTGCAGAATATATATTTCTATCTGAATAACAAGAATTCGTTAACAGAAATCATTGTCGGGTCGTTAGAGGGGGTATAGAGGGATTTTTCATTTTCATTATTCCTTCAAAAATCTAATATTACTTGGCACGCATCATGGTGGGGTGCAGAATATCCATATCTATCTGAATAACAATAATTTCTTAACAGAAATTATTGTCGTGTCGTCAGAGGGGGTATAGAGAGATATTTCATTTTCAAAATTACCTCAAAATAAAATATGACTTGGCACGCATCATGGTGGGGTGCAAAGTATTCATGTATATCTAACTAACAATAATTGGTTAACAGAAATCGTTGTCGTGTCGTCAGAGGGGGTATAGAGGGATTTTTAATTTTCAAAATTACCTCAAAATCAAATATGACTTGGCACGCAACATGATGGGGTGCAGAATATCCATTTCCATCTGAATAACAAGAATTCGTCAACAGAAATCATTGTCGGGTCGTCAGAGGGGGTATAGAGGGAATTTTCATTTTTAAAATTACTTCAAAAATCTAATATGACTTGGCACGCATCATGGTGGGTCGCAAAGTATCCAAGTTCATCTGAATAACAATAATTTCTCAACATAAATCATTGTCGTGTCGTCAGAGGGGGTATAGAGTGATTTTTCATTATCAAAATTTCTTCGAAAATCAAATATGACTTGGCACGTATCAAGGTGGAGTGCATAATATCCATTTTCATCTAAATTACAATATTTCGTCAACAGAAATTATTGTCGGGTCGTCAAAGGGAGTTAAAGGGAATTTTCATTTTCAAAATTACTTCAAAATCGAATATAACTTGGCACGCAGCATAGTAGGGTGCAAAATATTCATTTCCATCTGAATAACAATAATACGTCAAAAGATATCATTGTCGGGTCGTTAGAGGGGGTATAGAGGGATTTCTCATTATCAAAATGACTTCAAAAATCAAATATGACTTGGCACGCATCATAGTAGGGTGCAGAATATATATTTCCATCTCGATAACAAGAATTCGTCCACAGAAATCATTGTCGGGTCGTTAGAGGGGGTATAGAGGGATTTTTCATTTTCAATATTTCTTAAAAACTCTAATATGACTTGGCACGCATCATGGTGGGGTGCAGAATATCAATTTCCATCTGAATAACAATAAATCGTCGACAGAAATCATTGACGGGTCGTAGTAGGGGGTATAGAGGGATTTTTCATTTTCAAAATTAACCTCAAAATCAAATATGACTTGGCTCGCATCATGGTGGGGTGCAGAATATCCATTTCCATCTGAATAACAATAATTCGTCAATAGAAATCATTGACGGGTCGTTAGAGGGTGTATAGAGGGATTTTTCATTTTCAAAATCACTTCAAAATCAAATATGACTTGGCACGCAACATGATGGGGTGCAGAATATCCATTTCCATCTGAATAACAATAATTCGTCAACAGAAATCATTGTCGGGTCGTCAAAGGGGGTATAGAGGGAATTTTCATTTTTAAAATTACTTCAAAAATCTAATATGACTTGGCACGCATCATGGTGGGTCGCAAAGTATCCAAGTCCATCTGAATAACAATAATTTCTCAACATAAATCATTGTCGTGTCGTCAGAGGGGGTATAGAGTGATTTTTCATTATCAAAATTTCTTCGAAAATCAAATATGACTTGGCACGTATCAAGGTGGAGTGCATAATATCCATTTTCATCTAAATTACAATATTTCGTCAACAGAAATTATTGTCGGGTCGTCAAAGGGAGTTAAAGGGAATTTTCATTTTCAAAATTACTTCAAAATCGAATATAACTTGGCACGCAGCATAGTAGGGTGCAAAATATTCATTTCCATCTGAATAACAATAATACGTCAGAAGATATCATTGTCGGGTCGTTAGAGGGGGTATAGAGGGATTTCTCATTATCAAAATGACTTCAAAAATCAAATATGACTTGGCACGCATCATAGTAGGGTGCAGAATATATATTTCCATCTCGATAACAAGAATTCGTCAGCAGAAATCATTGACGGGTCGTAGTAGGGGGTATAGAGGGATTTTTCATTTTCAAAATTAACCTCAAAATCAAATATGACTTGGCTCGCATCATGGTGGGGTGCAGAATATCCATTTCCATCTGAATAACAATAATTCGTCAATAGAAATCATTGACGGGTCGTTAGAGGGTGTATAGAGGGATTTTTCATTTTCAAAATCACTTCAAAATCAAATATGACTTGGCACGCAACATGATGGGGTGCAGAATATCCATTTCCATCTGAATAACAATAATTCGTCAACAGAAATCATTGTCGGGTCGTCAAAGGGGGTATAGAGGGATTTTTCATTTTCAAAATTACTCCAAAAATCTAATATGACTTGGCACGCATCATGGTGGGGTGCAAAGTATCCATGTCCATCTGAATAACAATAATTTGTCAACATAAATCATTGTCGTGTCGTCAGAGGGGGTATAGAGGGATTTTTCATTTTCAAAATTACTTCAAAAATCAAATATGACTTTGCACGTATCATGGTGGAGTGCATAATATTCATTTTCATCTAAATTACAATAATTCGTCAACAGAAATTATTGTCGGGTCGTCAGAGGTGGTATAGAGGGATTTTTCATTATCAAAATGACTTCAGTAATCAAATGTGACTTGGCACGCGTCATGGTAGGGTGCAGAATATATATTTCTATCTGAATAACAAGAATTCGTTAAAAGAAATCATTGTCGGGTCGTTAGAGGGGGTATAGAGGGATTTTTCATTTTCAATATTTCTTCAAAAATCTAATATTACTTGGCACGCATCATTGTGGGGTGCAGAATATCCATATCTATCTGAATAACAATAATTCCTTAACAGAAATTATTGTCGTGTCGTCAGAGGGGGTATAGAGAGATTTTTCATTTTCAAAATTACCTCAAAATAAAATATGACTTGGCACGCATCATGGTGGGGTGCAAAGTATTCATGTATATCTAACTAACAATAATTGGTTAACAGAAATCGTTGTCGTGTCGTCAGAGGGGGTATAGAGGGACTTTTAATTTTCAAAATTACCTCAAAATCAAATATGACTTGGCACGCAACATGATGGGGTGCAGAATATCCATTTCCATCTGAATAACAATATTTCGTCAACAGAAATTATTGTCGGGTCGTCAAAGGGAGTTAAAGGGAATTTTCATTTTCAAAATTACTTCAAAAATCGAATATAACTTGGCACGCAGCATAGTAGGGTGCAAAATATTCATTTCCATCTGAATAACAATAATACGTCTAAAGATATCATTGTCGGGTCGTTAGAGGGGGTATAGAGGGATTTCTCATTATCAAAATGACTTCAAAAATCAAATATGACTTGGCACGCATCATAGTAGGGTGCAGAATATATATTTCCATCTCGATAACAAGAATTCGTCAACAGAAATCATTGTCGGGTCGTTAGAGGGGGTATAGAGGGATTTTTCATTTTCAATATTTCTTCAAAACTCTAATATGACTTGGCACGCATCATGGTGGGGTGCAGAATATCAATTTCTATCTGAATAACAATAAATCGTCGACAGAAATCATTGTCGGGTCGTTAGAGGGGGTATAGAGGTATTTTTCATTTTCAAAATTACCTCAAAATCAAATATGACTTGGCGCGCATCATGGTGGGATGCAGAATATCCATTTCCATCTGAATAACAATAATTCGTCAACAGAAATCATTGACGGGTCGTAGTAGGGGGTATAGAGGGATTTTTCATTTTCAAAATTAACCTCAAAATCAAATATGACTTGGCTCGCATCATGGTGGGGTGCAGAATATCCATTTCCATCTGAATAACAATAATTCGTCAATAGAAATCATTGACGGGTCGTTAGAGGGTGTATAGAGGGATTTTTCATTTTCAAAATCACTTCAAAATCAAATATGACTTGGCACACAACATGATGGGGTGCAGAATATCCATTTCCATCTGAATAACAATAATTCGTCAACAGAAATCATTGTCGGGTCGTCAAAGGGGGTATAGAGGGATTTTTCATTTTCAAAATCACTTCAAAATCAAATATGACTTGGCACGCAACATGATGGGGTGCAGAATATCCATTTCCATCTGAATAACAATAATTCGTCAACAGAAATCATTGTCGGGTCGTCAAAGGGGGTATAGAGGGATTTTTCATTTTCAAAATTACTTCATAAATCTAATATGACTTGGCACGCATCATGGTGTGGTGCAAAGTATCCATGTCCATCTGAATAACAATAATTTGTCAACATAAATCATTGTCGTGTCGTCAGAGGGGGTATAGAGGGATTTTTCATTTTCAAAATTACTTCAAAAATCAAATATGACTTTGCACGTATCATGGTGGAGTGCATAATATTCATTTTCATCTAAATTACAATAATTCGTCAACAGAAATCATTGTCGGGTCGTCAGAGGTGGTATAGAGGGATTTTTCATTATCAAAATGACTTCAGTAAACAAATATGACTTGGCACGCGTCATGGTAGGGTGCAGAATATATATTTCTATCTGAATAACAAGAATTCGTTAACAGAAATCATTGTCGGGTCGTTAGAGGGGGTATAGAGGGATTTTTCATTTTCAATATTTCTTCAAAAATCTAATATTACTTGGCACGCATCATGGTGGGGTGCAGAATATCCATATCTATCTGAATAACAATAATTCCTTAACAGAAATTATTGTCCTGTCGTCAGAGGGGGTATAGAGAGATTTTTCATTTTCAAAATTACCTCAACATAAAATATGACTTGGCACGCATCATGGTGGGGTGCAAAGTATTCATGTATATCTAACTAACAATAATTGGTTAACAGAAATCGTTGTCGTGTCGTCAGAGGGGGTATAGAGGGATTTTTAATTTTCAAAATTACCTCATAATCAAATATGACTTGGCACGCAACATGATGGGGTGCAGAATATCCATTTCCATCTGAATAACAATAATTCGTCAACAGAAATCATTGTCGGGTCGTCAGAGGGGGTATAGAGGGAATTTTCATTTTTAAAATTACTTCAAAAATCTAATATGACTTGGCACGCATCATGGTGGGTCGCAAAGTATCCAAGTCCATCTGAATAACAATAATTTCTCAACATAAATCATTGTCGTGTCGTCAGAGGGGGTATAGAGTGATTTTTCATTATCAAAATTTCTTCGAAAATCAAATATGACTTGGCACGTATCAAGGTGGAGTGCATAATATCCATTTTCATCTAAATTACAATATTTCGTCAACAGAAATTATTGTCGGGTCGTCAAAGGGAGTAAAAGGGAATTTTCATTTTCAAAATTACTTCAAAAATCGAATATAACTTGGCACGCAGCATAGTAGGGTGCAAAATATTCATTTCCATCTGAATAACAATAATACGTCAAAAGATATCATTGTCGGGTCGTTAGAGGGGGTATAGAGGGATTTCTCATTATCAAAATGACTTCAAAAATCAAATATGACTTGGCACGCATCATAGTAGGGTGCAGAATATATATTTCCATCTCGATAACAAGAATTCGTCAACAGAAATCATTGTCGGGTCGTTAGAGGGGGTATAGAGGGATTTATCATTTTCAATATTTCTTCAAAACTCTAATATGACTTGGCACGCATCATGGTGGGGTGCAGAATATCAATTTCTATCTGAATATCAATAAATCGTCGACAGAAATCATTGTCGGGTCGTTAGAGGGGGTATAGAGGGATTTTTCATTTTCAAAATTACCTCAAAATCAAATATGACTTGGCCCGCATCATGGTGGGATGCAGAATATCCATTTCCATCTGAATAACAATAATTCGTCGACAGAAATCATTGTCGGGTCGTTAGAGGGGGTATAGAGGTATTTTTCATTTTCAAAATTACCTCAAAATCAAATATGACTTGGCGCGCATCATGGTGGGATGCAGAATATCCATTTCCATCTGAATAACAATAATTCGTCAACAGAAATCATTGACGGGTCGTAGTAGGGGGTATAGAGGGATTTTTCATTTTCAAAATTAACCTCAAAATCAAATATGACTTGGCTCGCATCATGGTGGGGTGCAGAATATCCATTTCCATCTGAATAACAATAATTCGTCGATAGAAATCATTGACGGGTCGTTAGAGGGTGTATAGAGGGATTTTTCATTTTCAAAATCACTTCAAAATCAAATATGACTTGGCACGCAACATGATGGGGTGCAGAATATCCATTTCCATCTGAATAACAATAATTCGTCAACAGAAATCATTGTCGGGTCGTCAAAGGGGGTATAGAGGGATTTTTCATTTTCAAAATCACTTCAAAATCAAATATGACTTGGCACGCAACATGATGGGGTGCAGAATATCCATTTCCATCTGAATAACAATAATTCGTCAACAGAAATCATTGTCGGGTCGTCAAAGGGGGTATAGAGGGATTTTTCATTTTCAAAATTACTTCATAAATCTAATATGACTTGGCACGCATCATGGTGTGGTGCAAAGTATCCATGTCCATCTGAATAACAATAATTTGTCAACATAAATCATTGTCGTGTCGTCAGAGGGGGTATAGAGGGATTTTTCATTTTCAAAATTACTTCAAAAATCAAATATGACTTTGCACGTATCATGGTGGAGTGCATAATATTCATTTTCTTCTAAATTACAATAATTCGTCAACAGAAATCATTGTCGGGTCGTCAGAGGTGGTATAGAGGGATTTTTCATTATCAAAATGACTTCAGTAATCAAATATGACTTGGCACGCGTCATGGTAGGGTGCAGAATATATATTTCTATCTGAATAACAAGAATTCGTTAACAGAAATCATTGTCGGGTCGTTAGAGGGGGTATAGAGGGATTTTTCATTTTCAATATTTCTTCAAAAATCTAATATTACTTGGCACGCATCATGGTGGGGTGCAGAATATCCATATCTATCTGAATAACAATAATTCCTTAACAGAAATTATTGTCCTGTCGTCAGAGGGGGTATAGAGAGATTTTTCATTTTCAAAATTACCTCAACATAAAATATGACTTGGCACGCATCATGGTGGGGTGCAAAGTATTCATGTATATCTAACTAACAATAATTGGTTAACAGAAATCGTTGTCGTGTCGTCAGAGGGGGTATAGAGGGATTTTTAATTTTCAAAATTACCTCATAATCAAATATGACTTGGCACGCAACATGATGGGGTGCAGAATATCCATTTCCATCTGAAAAACAATAATTCGTCAACAGAAATCATTGTCGGGTCGTCAGAGGGGGTATAGAGCGAATTTTCATTTTTAAAATTACTTCAAAAATCTAATATGACTTGGCACGCATCATGGTGGGTCGCAAAGTATCCAAGTCCATCTGAATAACAATAATTTCTCAACATAAATCATTGTCGTGTCGTCAGAGGGGGTATAGAGTGATTTTTCATTATCAAAATTTCTTCGAAAATCAAATATGACTTGGCACGTATCAAGGTGGAGTGCATAATATCCATTTTCATCTAAATTACAATATTTCGTCAACAGAAATTATTGTCGGGTCGTCAAAGGGAGTTAAAGGGAATTTTCATTTTCAAAATTACTTCAAAAATCGAATATAACTTGGCACGCAGCATAGTAGGGTGCAAAATATTCATTTCCATCTGAATAACAATAATACGTCAAAAGATATCATTGTCGGGTCGTTAGAGGGGGTATAGAGGGATTTCTCATTATCAAAATGACTTCAAAAATCAAATATGACTTGGCACGCATCATAGTAGGGTGCAGAATATATATTTCCATCTCGATAACAAGAATTCGTCCACAGAAATCATTGTCGGGTCGTTAGAGGGGGTATAGAGGGATTTTTCATTTTCAATATTTCTTAAAAACTCTAATATGACTTGGCACGCATCATGGTGGGGTGCAGAATATCAATTTCTATCTGAATAACAATAAATCGTCGACAGAAATCATTGTCGGGTCGTTAGAGGGGGTATAGAGGTATTTTTCATTTTCAAAATTACCTCAAAATCAAATATGACTTGGCGCGCATCATGGTGGGATGCAGAATATCCATTTCCATCTGAATAACAATAATTCGTCAACAGAAATCATTGACGGGTCGTAGTAGGGGGTATAGAGGGATTTTTCATTTTCAAAATTAACCTCAAAATCAAATATGACTTGGCTCGCATCATGGTGGGGTGCAGAATATCCATTTCCATCTGAATAACAATAATTCGTCAATAGAAATCATTGACGGGTCGTTAGAGGGTGTATAGAGGGATTTTTCATTTTCAAAATCACTTCAAAATCAAATATGACTTGGCACGCAACATGATGGGGTGCAGAATATCCATTTCCATCTGAATAACAATAATTCGTCAACAGAAATCATTGTCGGGTCGTCAAAGGGGGTATAGAGGGAATTTTCATTTTTAAAATTACTTCAAAAATCTAATATGACTTGGCACGCATCATGGTGGGTCGCAAAGTATCCAAGTCCATCTGAATAACAATAATTTCTCAACATAAATCATTGTCGTGTCGTCAGAGGGGGTATAGAGTGATTTTTCATTATCAAAATTTCTTCGAAAATCAAATATGACTTGGCACGTATCAAGGTGGAGTGCATAATATCCATTTTCATCTAAATTACAATATTTCGTCAACAGAAATTATTGTCGGGTCGTCAAAGGGAGTTAAAGGGAATTTTCATTTTCAAAATTACTTCAAAATCGAATATAACTTGGCACGCAGCATAGTAGGGTGCAAAATATTCATTTCCATCTGAATAACAATAATACGTCAGAAGATATCATTGTCGGGTCGTTAGAGGGGGTATAGAGGGATTTCTCATTATCAAAATGACTTCAAAAATCGAATATGACTTGGCACGCATCATAGTAGGGTGCAGAATATATATTTCCATCTCGATAACAAGAATTCGTCAACAGAAATCATTGACGGGTCGTAGTAGGGGGTATAGAGGGATTTTTCATTTTCAAAATTAACCTCAAAATCAAATATGACTTGGCTCGCATCATGGTGGGGTGCAGAATATCCATTTCCATCTGAATAACAATAATTCGTCAATAGAAATCATTGACGGGTCGTTAGAGGGTGTATAGAGGGATTTTTCATTTTCAAAATCACTTCAAAATCAAATATGACTTGGCACGCAACATGATGGGGTGCAGAATATCCATTTCC
>CAUEHH010000008.1:0-55398 GCA_958502065.1 Chrysolina americana
GGGAAAATTATACAGTTGTGTCGTTTAAAATATGTCCAGACTAGAGGGCGTCAATGCGCACAACCTCCTTGAATTTCCTCTTGAACCAATGCGGGAAAATTATACAGTGTGTCGTTTAAAATCTGTCCAGACTAGAGGCGTCAATGCGCACAACCTCCTTGAATTTCCTCTTGAACCAATGCGGGAAAATTATACAAGTTGTGTCGTTTAAAATATGTCCAGACTAGAGGCGTCAATGCGCACAACCTCCTTGAATTTCCTCTTGAACCAATGCGGAAAATTATACAGTTGTGTCGTTTAAAATCTGTCCAGACTAGAGGCGTCAATGCGCACAACCTCCTTGAATTTCCTCTTGAACCAATGCGGGAAAATTATACAGTTGTGTCGTTTAAAATATGTCCAGACTAGAGGCGTCAATGCGCACAACCTCCTTGAATTTCCTCTTGAACCAATGCGGGAAAATTATACAGTTGTGTCGTTTAAAATATGTCCAGACTAGAGGCGTCAATGCGCACAACCTCCTTGAATTTCCTCTTGAACCAATGCGGGAAAAATTATACGTTGTGTCGTTTAAAATATGTCCAGACTAGAGGCGTCAATGCGCACAACCTCCTTGAATTTCCTCTTGAACCAATGCGGGAAAATTATACAGTTGTGTCGTTTAAAATATGTCCAGACTAGAGGCGTCAATGCGCACAACCTCCTTGAATTTCCTCTTGAACCAATGCGGGAAAATTATACAGTTGTGTCGTTTAAAATATGTCCAGACTAGAGGCGTCAATGCGCACAACCTCCTTGAATTTCCTCTTGAACCAATGCGGGAAAATTATACAGTTGTGTCGTTTAAAATATGTCCAGACTAGAGGCGTCAATGCGCACAACCTCCTTGAATTTCCTCTTGAACCAATGCGGGAAAATTATACAGTTGTGTCGTTTAAAATATGTCCAGACTAGAGGCGTCAATGCGCACAACCTCCTTGAATTTCCTCTTGAACCAATGCGGGAAAATTATACAGTTGTGTCGTTTAAAATATGTCCAGACTAGAGGCGTCAATGCGCACAACCTCCTTGAATTTCCTCTTGAACCAATGCGGGAAAATTATACAGTTGTGTCGTTTAAAATATGTCCAGACTAGAGGCGTCAATGCGCACAACCTCCTTGAATTTCCTCTTGAACCAATGCGGGAAAATTATACAGTTGTGTCGTTTAAAATATGTCCAGACTAGAGGCGTCAATGCGCACAACCTCCTTGAATTTCCTCTTGAACCAATGCGGGAAAATTATACAGTTGTGTCGTTTAAAATATGTCAGACTAGAGGCGTCAATGCGCACAACCTCCTTGAATTTCCTCTTGAACCAATGCGGGAAAATTATACAGTTGTGTCGTTTAAAATATGTCCAGACTAGAGGCGTCAATGCGCACAACCTCCTTGAATTTTCCTCTTGAACCAATGCGGGAAAATTATACAGTTGTGTCGTTTAAAATATGTCCAGACTAGAGGCGTCAATGCGCACAACCTCCTTGAATTTCCTCTTGAACCAATGCGGGAAAATTATACAGTTGTGTCGTTTAAAATATGTCCAGACTAGAGGCGTCAATGCGCACAACCTCCTTGAATTTCTCTTGAACCAATGCGGGAAAATTATACAGTTGTGTCGTTTAAATATGTCCAGACTAGAGGCGTCAATGCGCACAACCTCCTTGAATTTTCTCTTGAACCAATGCGGGAAAATTATACAGTTGTGTCGTTTAAAATATGTCCAGACTAGAGGCGTCAATGCGCACAACCTCCTTGAATTTCCTCTTGAACCAATGCGGGAAAATTATACAGTTGTGTCGTTTAAAATATGTCCAGACTAGAGGCGTCAATGCGCACAACCTCCTTGAATTTTCTCTTGAACCAATGCGGGAAAATTATACAGTTGTGTCGTTTAAAATATGTCCAGACTAGAGGCGTCAATGCGCACAACCTCCTTGAATTTCCTCTTGAACCAATGCGGGAAAATTATACAGTTGTGTCGTTTAAAATATGTCCAGACTAGAGGCGTCAATGCGCACAACCTCCTTGAATTTCCTCTTGAACCAATGCGGGAAAATTATACAGTTGTGTCGTTTAAAATATGTCCAGACTAGAGGCGTCAATGCGCACAACCTCCTTGAATTTCCTCTTGAACCAATGCGGGAAAATTATACAGTTGTGTCGTTTAAAATATGTCCAGACTAGAGGCGTCAATGCGCACAACCTCCTTGAATTTCCTCTTGAACCAATGCGGGAAAATTATACAGTTGTGTCGTTTAAAATCTGTCCAGACTAGAGGCGTCAATGCGCACAACCTCCTTGAATTTCCTCTTGAACCAATGCGGGAAAATTATACAGTTGTGTCGTTTAAAATATGTCCAGACTAGAGGCGTCAATGCGCACAACCTCCTTGAATTTCCTCTTGAACCAATGCGGGAAAATTATACAGTTGTGTCGTTTAAAATATGTCCAGACTAGAGGCGTCAATGCGCACAACCTCCTTGAATTTCCTCTTGAACCAATGCGGGAAAATTATACAGTTGTGTCGTTTAAAATCTGTCCAGACTAGAGGCGTCAATGCGCACAACCTCCTTGAATTTCCTCTTGAACCAATGCGGGAAAATTATACAGTTGTGTCGTTTAAAATATGTCCAGACTAGAGGCGTCAATGCGCACAACCTCCTTGAATTTCCTCTTGAACCAATGCGGGAAAATTATACAGTTGTGTCGTTTAAAATATGTCCAGACTAGAGGCGTCAATGCGCACAACCTCCTTGAATTTCCTCTTGAACCAATGCGGAAAATTATACAGTTGTGTCGTTTAAAATATGTCCAGACTAGAGGCGTCAATGCGCACAACCTCTTGAATTTCCTCTTGAACCAATGCGGGAAAATTATACAGTTGTGTCGTTTAAAATATGTCCAGACTAGAGGCGTCAATGCGCACAACCTCCTTGAATTTCCTCTTGAACCAATGCGGGAAAATTATACAGTTGTGTCGTTTAAAATATGTCCAGACTAGAGGCGTCAATGCGCACAACCTCCTTGAATTTCCTCTTGAACCAATGCGGGAAAATTATACAGTTGTGTCGTTTAAAATCTGTCCAGACTAGAGGCGTCAATGCGCACAACCTCCTTGAATTTCCTCTTGAACCAATGCGGGAAAATTATACAGTTGTGTCGTTTAAAATATGTCCAGACTAGAGGCGTCAATGCGCACAACCTCCTTGAATTTCCTCTTGAACCAATGCGGGAAAATTATACAGTTGTGTCGTTTAAAATATGTCCAGACTAGAGGCGTCAATGCGCACAACCTCCTTGAATTTCCTCTTGAACCAATGCGGGAAAATTATACAGTTGTGTCGTTTAAAATATGTCCAGACTAGAGGCGTCAATGCGCACAACCTCCTTGAATTTCCTCTTGAACCAATGCGGGAAAATTATACAGTTGTGTCGTTTAAAATCTGTCCAGACTAGAGGCGTCAATGCGCACAACCTCCTTGAATTTCCTCTTGAACCAATGCGGGAAAATTATACAGTTGTGTCGTTTAAAATATGTCCAGACTAGAGGCGTCAATGCGCACAACTTCCTTGAATTTCCTCTTGAACCAATGCGGGAAAATTATACAGTTGTGTCGTTTAAAATATGTCCAGACTAGAGGCGTCAATGCGCACAACCTCCTTGAATTTCCTCTTGAACCAATGCGGGAAAATTATGCAGTTGTGTCGTTTAAAATCTGTCCAGACTAGAGGCGTCAATGCGCACAACCTCCTTGAATTTCCTCTTGAACCAATGCGGGAAAATTATGCAGTTGTGTCGTTTAAAATCTGTCCAGACTAGAGGCGTCAATGCGCACAACCTCCTTGAATTTCCTCTTGAACCAATGCGGGAAAATTATACAGTTGTGTCGTTTAAAATATGTCCAGACTAGAGGCGTCAATGCGCACAACTTCCTTGAATTTCCTCTTGAACCAATGCGGGAAAATTATACAGTTGTGTCGTTTAAAATATGTCCAGACTAGAGGCGTCAATGCGCACAACCTCCTTGAATTTCCTCTTGAACCAATGCGGAAAATTATACAGTTGTGTCGTTTAAAATATGTCCAGACTAGAGGCGTCAATGCGCACAACCTCCTTGAATTTCCTCTTGAACCAATGCGGGAAAATTATACAGTTGTGTCGTTTAAAATATGTCCAGACTAGAGGCGTCAATGCGCACAACCTCCTTGAATTTCCTCTTGAACCAATGCGGGAAAATTATACAGTTGTGTCGTTTAAAATATGTCCAGACTAGAGGCGTCAATGCGCACAACCTCCTTGAATTTCCTCTTGAACCAATGCGGGAAAATTATACAGTTTGTGTCGTTTAAAATATGTCCAGACTAGAGGCGTCAATGCGCACAACCTCCTTGAATTTCCTCTTGAACCAATGCGGGAAAATTATACAGTTGTGTCGTTTAAAATATGTCCAGACTAGAGGCGTCAATGCGCACAACCTCCTTGAATTTCCTCTTGAACCAATGCGGGAAAATTATACAGTTGTGTCGTTTAAAATATGTCCAGACTAGAGGCGTCAATGCGCACAACCTCCTTGAATTTTCTCTTGAACCAATGCGGGGAAAATTATACAGTTGTGTCGTTTAAAATATGTCCAGACTAGAGGCGTCAATGCGCACAACCTCCTTGAATTTCCTCTTGAACCAATGCGGGAAAATTATACAGTTGTGTCGTTTAAAATATGTCCAGACTAGAGGCGTCAATGCGCACAACCTCCTTGAATTTCCTCTTGAACCAATGCGGGAAAATTATACAGTTGTGTCGTTTAAAATCTGTCCAGACTAGAGGCGTCAATGCGCACAACCTCCTTGAATTTCCTCTTGAACCAATGCGGGAAAATTATACAGTTGTGTCGTTTAAAATATGTCCAGACTAGAGGCGTCAATGCGCACAACCTCCTTGAATTTCCTCTTGAACCAATGCGGGAAAATTATACAGTTGTGTCGTTTAAAATCTGTCCAGACTAGAGGCGTCAATGCGCACAACCTCCTTGAATTTCCTCTTGAACCAATGCGGGAAAATTATACAGTTGTGTCGTTTAAAATATGTCCAGACTAGAGGCGTCAATGCGCACAACCTCCTTGAATTTCCTCTTGAACCAATGCGGGAAAATTATACAGTTGTGTCGTTTAAAATATGTCCAGACTAGAGGCGTCAATGCGCACAACCTCCTTGAATTTCCTCTTGAACCAATGCGGGAAAATTATACAGTTGTGTCGTTTAAAATATGTCCAGACTAGAGGCGTCAATGCGCACAACCTCCTTGAATTTCCTCTTGAACCAATGCGGGAAAATTATACAGTTGTGTCGTTTTAAAATCTGTCCAGACTAGAGGCGTCAATGCGCACAACCTCCTTGAATTTCCTCTTGAACCAATGCGGGAAAATTATACAGTTGTGTCGTTTAAAATATGTCCAGACTAGAGGCGTCAATGCGCACAACCTCCTTGAATTTCCTCTTGAACCAATGCGGGAAAATTATACAGTTGTTGTCGTTTAAAATATGTCCAGACTAGAGGCGTCAATGCGCACAACCTCCTTGAATTTCCTCTTGAACCAATGCGGGAAAATTATACAGTTGTGTCGTTTAAAATATGTCCAGACTAGAGGCGTCATGCGCACAACCTCCTTGAATTTCCTCTTGAACCAATGCGGGAAAATTATACAGTTGTGTCGTTTAAAATCTGTCCAGACTAGAGGCGTCAATGCGCACAACCTCCTTGAATTTCCTCTTGAACCAATGCGGGAAAATTATACAGTTGTGTCGTTTAAAATATGTCCAGACTAGAGGCGTCAATGCGCACAACTTCCTTGAATTTCCTCTTGAACCAATGCGGGAAAATTATACAGTTGTGTCGTTTAAAATATGTCCAGACTAGAGGCGTCAATGCGCACAACCTCCTTGAATTTCCTCTTGAACCAATGCGGGAAAATTATGCAGTTGTGTCGTTTAAAATCTGTCCAGACTAGAGGCGTCAATGCGCACAACCTCCTTGAATTTCCTCTTGAACCAATGCGGGAAAATTATGCAGTTGTGTCGTTTAAAATCTGTCCAGACTAGAGGCGTCAATGCGCACAACCTCCTTGAATTTTCCTCTTGAACCAATGCGGGAAAATTATACAGTTGTGTCGTTTAAAATATGTCCAGACTAGAGGCGTCAATGCGCACAACTTCCTTGAATTTCTAAAAGTAACTTTTGTTTTGGAAAACGTATAGGCATAATTCAAATATATATTTATATACAGTGCAGCTTTTAATAGTCCCCCCCCTGTTAACTTTTGAACGTTTTGACGTAGAAACATAAAAAACCGTTTGGAGGGTTTTACTGATACTATTTTTGAAATGAATCACATCATGATTGCTCGATAGATGGCGCGGGGGGCACATCAACTAAAAAAATTTAAATGGCATGGAGGATCATGTGTCACATCGTTGAAAAGATAATTCAATTCTCTTTTCAACCATCTGAAAATTTTTAGAATTCCGTTCCATTCAAAATGTATCGTGGTCAGGTAAGAAAGGTGATTCAGACTGCCAGTTCAGCACTCATTCTGACATTTCAAATGTATATTGTGAAAAAACGTATTAACGAAAATATAAAGAATTTAGATGGTTGAAAATAGAATTGAATTATCTTTTCAACGATGTGACACATCACCCCCCATGCCATTTAACATTTTTTAGGTGATGTGCCCCCCGCGCCATCTATCGAGCACTCACAATGTGTTTTACATCAAAAAGTAGTATCGATGAAACCCTCTAAACGTTTTTTTTTTTCAAGTTTGTACGTCAAACCGTTCAAAAGTTAACAGGGAGGGGGGACTATTAAAAGCTGCACTGTATATATTTATATATATTCGGGACTGTCAAAATATGAAGTGACTTGATAAAAATATTTTTTCTACTCTACAAATGAACATTATCATGCGACCCGATACGTATACTGAAAACAATTTAATGGATTTTTATACTAAACAAATAGCATAATTTCATCATGAAAATTATTCAAACATTTTTCATGATGAAATTGTTTTTTAACTTTTATTTGCTTAAACCGGTTTCCTCATCGAAAGATCTCAATTTTTTCAAGTGAATAAAAATTAGTCTCGTGTATTTATAACTGTTTACTAAAAATGTTGAAACTTTGTAAAAAAGCTTCCCGCAAAGCATGAAAGATACCAAAACCTTTAACTTTCGGATAAGAATAATTAGAGTGTACTATCTGTAATGTCGGATGGTAAATCCAAAATATCCTTGAGATTTTATTGCTTTATCAATTGGTAATTTGTCTAGAGGAATAGATGAAAGGAGTAAGTACACTTGCATTTTGAGTGGCATTTCAGTAAAGGACATTATTTGATTAATTTACGGAAGAAAGTTTCCTGGACACATTTCCACATTTCTGAAAATATAGGTGTCATCGGTAATTAAGGGCCCTTATAAATAAATAACTATAATTCGTATTTTCAACCTAGCATTTACGTATGATTTCTCGAATTTCAGATACGCGTGGAGGTTATCAAAATGCGTTTGTTTGGTGTTTTCACTACCGATTTGTTTCGTGCAATAGAATTAGGAAGTAATCGCGTAATTACAATAATTATTAATGTTATCAACAAACGACGACACTTGAAAGATAGACTTGTGATCCTCGGAATTTGTAAACACGAGTCGATAAGAGTAATCCTGGTACGTTATTCATTGTAGAGTACAAAATACAGAGGTTAACGATATTTTCTTTGTATCCTTATCGACGATATTTACGCAGTCTTATAAGGAAAAGCCGCGGATGGTGAATTGTTTCTGATAAATATAGATAGGGCAACCACAACAGAAGCGTTCTATCTTGAAAACTTTGTCGGTAGCAAAAGATGCTCGATTATCGAGATATGAATAATAATAATATGTTTATTCTCCTTTAGAAAATTTACATTTTATAGGATAGTGATAATAAAATATATAATATAAGAAAAAATGATAAATACAAGGTAAAAACAATACAATGAGACAAAAACAAACAAGTACCGTGTATATCATTTCTGTTTCTGGAAAAAAGTACAGTACAGTATTATCTGATTGTCAATCAATCAAAAATATACTCTATTGTCCAAGATGTCAATCAACTTCATTGACAAAGCATGCCACAGTAAATAATATAGGATAGCAAATGTAAACAAAATTGAAAGAATTTGAAATTACTACCAAAATGATATTTAGGAATATCGATAACGATACGAGAATGTGTTGATATCTAGTTAGCCTAGACTGGTTCCATTGATTCAAAATAGTTATTTTTGTAGTAAGTGCGTAAAATGGGTGTTTTTTCAATGGCATATGAAAGTGTAATTCTCTGGGATGTGTCATGAAAACACGAATTTGATACACGAAATACAAACAACAATATTTGTCCAACGTGAATTTACATCCACTGAAATATCATCAGAAATTCTCGAGCGCGTAAGATTAAGGTAGGGTGAGTTAATTACATGCTAAAAAGTGTATATTCTACTAATCTGACAATTTGAGAGTGACGTAAAGAAAGGGGAGGGCTACAAAGTTGTTAAAAAAAAAACGGCATCTCGACATTCTCGAGCGTGGCTAATTTTTTTTTATTTTGATGGAAATAATTCAAGGATAATGAAAAATATATATTCTGACGATTTCCACAAGCCGAAATAACAAAAATTCGTCGATAAAGTCTAATGCGTGCAGCTGCGTAATGCCTATATTCCTCTCTCCACTATACTATTTCTCTCTCACTCTTTCTCTATCTATTTGGCTTGGCCAAACTGAGATTTTGAATATAAGTTGAACCGATTCGTACCGGTAGATTTTGAGAAATCTCAAAAAAACTACAATTTTTTTTTTTTTCAAATGTGTTTTTTTGGAATAACTTTTAAACGGCTCCATCGATTGTTTTCAAAAACTAATAAGCTTTTAATATCAAAAAACCACGTCGATCGCCGTCAGTCCGGTCAGAATCGGTGGATTCGTTCGTGAGTTATCGTTGTCGAAAGAAATCCGGAAAAAGTGTTTTTTCGGAATCACTCTGAAATTTCCAGTTCGATCAATTCAAACTTAAAGATTCTTCATGGAGCTTGACAAACTGCGTCGAATGCCGCCAACCGCGTGAAAATCGGTTCATATATTCAAAAGTTATTGCGGTTTGAAATTTCAAAAAATTGTATAAACTTCTAACAGACTTTTGAGCTCGGAGAAGTCATAATGACACAAAAATCATATTATCATATCATATTAAGTAATTGTTCAAACGTTACTATCAATTATTATTCTAATAAATGAAATTGTTTTATGATGAATTATCTGTTAATAATTGACTGTGTTAAAAATAAATCCTTCAAAAAGTAATATTTCGTGTTTATTTTGTGAATTATTTTGGCAGTGATAAAATTTTTTTTTTTCACGGTGATTAAAAGCAAACATTCACGCATCAATAGAGATGCAGAATTGTCAAGTGTTTTTGACAGTTGTAGAAAAAGTATATTTTAACCTTGACTTTGACATTTTTTATGGTCTTACTTAGGGCTTCGCGAGACCAAGAGACTAGTCTTGGTCTTTTCAAGACCAAGACTCTCTCCCAAGAGTATTGCAATTTCCTCTGGTTTTCTATTCAACCTCTCTTCCGCAAACGCATCCGCATCGTACTGCTCATCACACAATAATCCATTGTAAAATGGTCAATAAAAACCTAATTGACATTCCAACCATTTTGTACCTTTTTTCTGAGCTGTGTGCTGTGTGGGCAGGGTTGCCAGTGAGTCACTATTGTCACTATTGGTCACTATTTTAAAATCGTATCACTTTTCTTACTATTTTCGAAATTTGGTCACTATTGTCACTATTTCAGAGCTTAGAATCGGTTAGAATAAGGTGCTCGTTAGAATACCTTGCATCATTGAAAATCTGAAACCAAGAGCACTTGCAATTACCAATCCAGAATACCACAAAAATTTAGAAATGATAAAAAAATACCCTGTACAAAATAATTACCAAACATCATTAGTCAAAAATAATACCAAGCGAAAAACGAAACACTGAAAAAACGAGTAGAACAACAAAATCGACATATAACAAAATACCATATGTAAAAAATCTTTCAGAAAGACTTATTAAAGATGAACATTCAAAAATAGCGTTTGAAAATAAAACACCATTGGAAGACATTTCTCTTCACACCAAAAAACAAAAACATCAAATATGGTTAACCAAATTAAGTGTGAGAATGGCCCTCAGGGCTATATAGGACATACTAAATGATACCTGTAACACATCACAAAAAAAGATCACAGTTTTAACTTTATGACACCCATCGTTTTTGATACGCAACCCTTTTTTATCTAAAAGGCTACTATGTGAAATTATTCACATATTCAAACACAACAGTGTCAATACCAGAAGGAATTGAAGGTTAAAACACAATATTTTTTAGTTTGAAGTTAATCATATATTCATGTCTTTCATGTTTTTATTTCCCCCTTTTTTTTAGTCCGTTTTATAAAATTTTCAGAAAAAAAATCATTTGTACTTGGCTCCCAGTATTCGTGTATGTGTTGATGTTTTAATTGTTCAAATAATCTTGAAATGTCAGTTTTTGAAATTATTTCAAGCATTTTAAGTAGAGGAAAACAAAATTTTCGTCAGTCCTCCCGAATATCCAAACTTTTATTATCGTCGAATTTTAGTAAATCGTGGCAAGTAAAACAAATTTTCAAAAATAAAATCCGTTGTTACAGAACCCTGATGATGATTTAAATATAGTCCGAAACGTTGGCCCAAAAAAAAAGTTTTTCTTTCCAAAGCTTAACTTTGAATGATAGGTAGAAGTTTCAGTGAGTTTTTAAGTACAATTTTCAAAGTACAGATTACTTCAATTACTTTAATCTTGATAAATATTCTTATCCTCTTTTTGTAGTATTTGTCTTGGCCTTCATTTACTTCCCATATCCTAAAAATTTCTCATTAAAATACTGCAAATGAGCTCTGGAATGATGAAGGAAAATATGACCAGCTTTCATAGAAGTTCCTCAATTGGTTGGGAAAATGTCACTATTTAGACAAAAAAGCCAATAAGTAGTCACTATTTCTGTGAAAATTAAGTCACTATTCTACTATTTTTCATCCTCTGAAGCGCTGGCAACCCTGTGTGTGGGTCTAATTCAATCGTTATTTAAGGTTTCTTAAAAATTATATTATGATGAGAATTTATTCCGCTTACTTTACTTGTACAAAATTGATAATTCTCAAAGACAGAAATACGAAATACCCAAGCCAGCTTCCAATTGCCAGGGGTAGTAGCACCCAGTGGAGCTTGTTACCACTGAACTGATCCTGAAGTGGACCGCATCTGACTATATGAATGGGGTTTAATCGCAACATGATTTATCATGGTCTGTCAGATGTGTCATGGCGTAATTGTGAATAAAAAACCTCCATATCTTTATCGTAGGATTACTTATCGTTCTGATATCCACAACATTAATATAAGGAACAAGGGGTTACTGACTGTTCCATCCTTTAGGACAGAAATTATCAGACGTTCTTTCAGCTACCAAATTTGTCACTTATATAACTCAGTTCCACTAGAGCTCAAAAACTCCAGTGTTCCAAAATTTAGGCGAAAATTCAAATCATACCTCTTGGAAAATCGATAATTTCAATTATTTTTCAAACTCTCGCTGCTTATGTTTATTGCGTGGGTCGGTGAGCCTAAACGTATTTCATTGGTTAAAACATTGCATTTTCAATAATTTTATCTCTGTTTCAAATAATTCTTTCATAATTCATAATTAATTATAAAACACGTACATCTCTGTTTTTGGGTTGAGTGGAAGAATATTTTTGGTTATGTCTAGTGCGCGACCAAAAATAAACTCCGCCCTTTATTGTCAAATGAATCAGTCACTGATACCGAATGTATGCAAACTTTTATTTGACGATTATTATTATTATTATCACTTCAGGATCTACCCGGAGTTATTCGGAGCTACTCCCTCTGGAAAACGGTTCTATTATAAGTTTGCGTATAAACCGTTGGACAATTGAATTGAATAATTTAAATTTCTATACGCATTCTGATCCAAAACCAAGACTATCAAGGCCGAGACTATCAAGACCAAGACTGATCAGTATCTTATGTATTTCAACTAGCAGATTCCGAATATTGTTTCAAAAATTGAATTCGACCAAGGATTGACGAAATAAGGACAATTTTTCGTCGGAATCTTATAAATTGTCCTCATTTTGTTAATTCTTTGTTGAGTTCAATTTTTGGTGTGATGTTCGAAATCAGCTCGTCGAGATACTTTTGAAGGAAGTTTGCAATTCTTTGAGAAATGAAAAATAAAAAGATTAGAAAATTCGATGATGCGCAAGAATTTTAGACGTTTGATCGCTTTTTTTATGGTAAACCTTGTATCTGAGGATATCCAAAATCATATTTACGAAATCAGAATGGAATTTTGGATATATAGTGCTAATTTCAAGTGAATCTGATTGCTCTATCTTCAACCGTTCTAGAGTTGAGAGCTGTAATTACCTGACGATAAACATTTTTTCGCCTTTCTTTTTCATATTCGTAGAATCCAACCATTTTTGGCAGACTTTTGACGGAACCTTTGCAATTTCGAGTTGAACATTTTTTTAAAATTTTGATTTTGAATTTTTCGAAAAATCTTAAACTTTCCTCAAACGTGTCTCGACAAGCTGATTTTGAATAACGTCTCAAAAATTGAATTCGACAAGGGATTAACGAAATCTGGGAAATATTTGCGATTTTTGCATAAATAATATACAGCAGTGGTCCTAATACACATCCCTGTGGGACTCACTTCAACAGAGCTCTCTAGGAATTTGGACCTAGAATCATTCAGCCACTTCGATTGAGATAACAGGAGTGAATGACTGATTAAATCAAAGGCTTTACTCGGGTCAGGAAATAATTCTACAAATTCATTGCATTGGTTAAGATTTTTATAGAGCGCTTTCAAAAATACCGTCAATTCGTCAATTGTTGAGCTGCTCTTTTTGAACTCGAGTAGATTTTCATTGTATTTTAGACTTTTTGGCGCACACTTTTCAGATATCTCAAAGGGAGAATTTTTTATTTACATGCGTCATTCTCTATTTCGTTTTCATCCAAGATGCATCTCTGGCGAAGCCCTAGCTTACTGAGTAAATTAGTTTGTATTTTATTTATGAAAGTGATCGATTCCGTTTCAGTGTCGAGGATCCTGTGCATAAGCGTGATAGCCGCCAAATACCCCACGGAGACCATCCTCGTCCTCATCGGGCACTGGTTCGTGATGACCATCTGGCTGGCGTGCACCAGCGCCAAAAACAACTTCTGCGACCACAACAGCCTCTACGACTTCCTCTTCTACTGCATCCTGGGCGCGGTCTACCTCTTCACGCACGTCATCCTCGTCGAGGGCCCGACCTGCTGCAAGTACGTCATCTTCTACAGCATCCTCTTCGTGGAGAACACCGTCGCGAACGCCGTCTGGATTGTCACCGCCGACGACGCCCTCAAGCAGATGGTCTACTACCTGCCGATCGTATTCCTCAACGTGATCCCTTTCATTCTGGGCATCCTCTTCATGCTGCTCTACTACAAGGTCTTCCACCCGAGCACCGGCTACAGCAGGCAGCAGTCTGCGGTGCCCAGCTAGCAGAAGGGGCGCTGAGAAGGTGATGCTGATGGGTGTGCAGGTTTGGAAAGCGAGTCCGACGGGTGGTTTTCTCGGTTTTTGTTGGGAGCGGTTCTGAAAGTTCGAAGGCGGCTTCGACATCGAAGCCGTATGTTGTTTTGGGGGGCGGATTCTACCTCAATCTCTACCTGCGGGGTAAAATTAAGTACCTGAAAACCATCGAAAGGTCAGAAATGACCGGTCATCAAGTTTTTTAACGAAAATGCTGGTAGGAAACCTACTGCGCCATCACATGAAAGACAGTCCGTGGTTATATTCTTTTGTTTTGGTCATTTATTATTTTTTTATAAACATTAAAAAACATAAAAAAATTAGACTATTCTTCACTATTCTGGTACTATACTTCAAAAATCTGTTTGAGAAATTGAAATCGAACTGTCACTATAGCATCCAGGCGCGCTGGAAGATGATGCAAAAAATTCAAATTGCAATTGTGCCAAAACTAATAATCAGATAGCGCCTGTTTTGTGCGTACATAAAGCACCCTTGATTCAATACTTTGATAAGGAGGGCCAACCCTACAACTTGAATAATGACGAAGTTCAATTTTTTTTTTTTTTGTCGCAAAATTTTACGGTTTTTTTTCCGTTACTAATGATCTGAGCTGGCAGTAAAAATCTCATTTTGTTCGTATATCAATTCTCTACAATTTTTCTCGATGGAGCAACCAAATTGCTGTATAAATTTTCATTTTATAAAGAAAACACTGAAAAAACTTTTTTTTGCTTTTGAAAGTTTACAATAAATTAATAAATGACAGTTGCGAATCCAAAACATACCAGAATATAGCTACGGACTGTCTTTCATGTGATGGCGCAGTCGGTTACCCACTAGTATTTTTATTACAAAAAAATCTTTTACCCACACAATGGGAGCAAATTATATTTTTCCCTTTACCTCACCATAGGCATTTCAATAACAGCGTTATCTTGTACGGTGTTCATTTGAAAAATTACCTCACAATCATTCAGAATTCTTCGCCAACTTCGTTTCCAGATAGGAAATTTAGTCTACGATCGAAATGATTAACATTCAGCTTTCCTACGAGAACAAATGATACTCTATCTTTTCTCGGATCTAGAGACCGAGATCGCTCAACCTTCTTGGCTGCAGTGCCTCCGGCATCACCATAGTTGGCAAACCCTATACTTGGTGAAGAAGGGGCTTAGGGTTTCTGCTGTTTTTCTTGGCATCGATATGACTTATGCCTGTTTTTTGAGTGTGGACGTCTTGATTTGATCAAGCTTTAGGGTTGCTTTTTGTTTCATCGAAGTTGTCCGTTTATTTTTCAAGTAGTTTTCACTCATCTTTGAACTATTCACAGCAGCTAGTCCTATTCATCCGTTTGGAAAAACACTAATTTTTAATATCGAAATCGACGTTCCTTTTATCATTTATCATCATCCTCGTAAGTTGAGTACCTGTGGCCGACGGTAGCCTAAATCGTTGAAAAAATTTCTCACCGATTATCTGTCGCTAATCGTTAAAAATCCGATCTATTCATCTCCGATGCGCAGCACTAACTCACTCTTCAATCTCCCTTGCCCAATCCCGTAATTTATTGTTTCGGTACTACCGATACAATATGTACCGCCCATACCAGAAGGGCCGTGTGGTAATTTTAGTAATATTCTCAAAATTTCTGTTGAGTTTCAAAACGTGTCTCAGACCAAAAGATTCTCCGAATCAAAATATTTATTTAACGCCGATTTTACGGTTTTTCAGTCGGTTATTTTTCGCTTTACGCTGTCAAAGGACCCTCGTTAACTATTTATTATTATTAAATCCCAAGTGCATTGGCATTTGTCACAGTGGAATCCCAAAGCAGATGGGAGGATTTTGATGTTTATGAACAGTATTTCCTGGTCCCTTGGACTCGGTATTTGTTTTACCACTTTTCGACTATCTTAATTATCGTCAAACTGCGAGTTTTATAGACGCTTGACTTCTTTTTTTTTCGCGGTCGATAACCACTTTCTGGTATAGCGTATTATTAACAATACCTCACCATAAGTGTGTAGTATACAGTTGACCCCGGCAGCTGATGAAGGATTTCCTGTCTTTGATTTATCTGAGACTGCTGAATCTTCATTGTCGATGACCAAAGATAAGAGTGGTATACATAGGTACGACAAAAAGATCCGTATGAACTAGGATTAAAGAACATCAAAGAAACTGGAACAAACAATCCATAAACACACGGCCGACTTCGATAGGAAGGGAGACATCAAGAAGCTTGGTCAAATGTGAACCCTGTAGGAATATACTACTGGGTTATTAGTCTCAAAAAGTTACTGCCCGTCAAAATTGGGTTAAGTGACAGATCGTTAATGTGACAACGCCTGGGTATCATGTTAGCGGTATGGAATCTTCAGTGTTTCGATCTAGGAAAGTTTTCAGATGAATCCTGGGAGATTTGAGAGATTTACAACGTTGCCACACTCTTTTCCCTAGATTTAGGTAAAAATCTACAGAAGTGAGCTATAGCAACTAACAGTTAGCATATATTAAGGATTCTGACTGAATATTCACAATTCGTCATTGAAAGTTCTTACAAACTTATTCTTGAAGAATATTTACACGAGAATCTAAAATAATATGACGATCGTAGTTGAAATGCCTATTTAAAAGGATTATGAAGAAGTTTTAGGATTTAAAATTATTTATTGAAATTTGTCTTTAATTTTTTAACGTCCTGTCATCTAAGAAGCGTTTGCCTTGAACCAGTTTTTATATACACTCACCTGTATGTGAGTTTTTTCTATACAATATTCCTTCTCAAGTGTAAACATCAAAAGATAAGACATGATTGTGATGAAATTTTAATGAAATATGCTTCTTAATGGGAACATCAAATTTTTTTTATATAATTTGAACAGTTCAATGGTTGATAACCTCTTGATAACGAAAATTTTTAATGGAATACTGAAGATCCTTGACGAAATTATCAATTTTTTCGAGTTTTTTTAGAAGAAACCAAAAGCCGTTATCTTTAGAAGACGTCAGATAGTTTATGAACTTCAGAACCGTTGTGGATGTTTGTGTGATGAGAAAAGGTGCGTGTAGATGGAATTTGAAACCAGATTATGATCTATTTATTTAATTTTGTAGGTAATTTTTCCTAGGTGTCACCTTTATTGTAATGATTCGAGAGTAGCAACGTTTTTCGGTCGTTTCAATTGATTCTCGTGGTAAATTATGAAAAAAAATTAAATACTTCTTGGAAAGATCGGTACAATTCGTCCAACGACAATTTAAATGGTTTTGCCTTCCAACGAGTAAGATTTTGTCAGGGACTTCTTCATTCGAAGAAAATTTCTTCCCGACCACTTTTACATATCTTGAAAGAAGGAGAAGTCGCTGGGTCTAAATGCGAAGCAAGAGGTCACTTGGGCTCGATCTGTCAAGTTTGAAATTCGTTAATGAATGACTTACGGGCCATAGAATATGAAGCGGCAGAGTCTCCCTAATTTTTTTTCAACTTCGTTTATATTGTGATGGTTTTTTTACGTAAATTGTAATGTTTCCAACATAACCGACTAACAAAGACTGTCAAAACAAAAGTGACTGTTCGTCTGGATAGAAAAAGTACTGTAATTCAAAAATATATTTTTTCTGACGATTGCATCGCCATCTATTGAGAAGTGTCTAATTTCCCACACTACGGTTGACACCGGGTAATAATAATAATAATAAAATTTTGCTACAGGTGAACTTTCTTACAATAAAGGTTTCTTTGCAAATTGTGCAGTGTGGCCCATAAGTGCGAATTGGTCCGATATATCCCTGGTTAAGAGACAGTAAAAGGTTTTAAATCAGCGGGAAGATTATGCAAAAGTTTACATCCCAAACTCATACAGGGTGATTTACGCAAGCCGTGCTTTAGAAATCATTAAACTCGACTTGCATTTGAATTGGAAATTCGAAATTTGGTTTGTTGTCATAATCAATCACATCCGTTCTACTAAGCATAGTTTCATAACCTCAAATATACGGGGTGTGTCAAAAGTCGGTGCCAACTTTCCTATTTCGAATGGAAACCTAATTTTTTTCACGCGGTCCGATTGGCCTTCAGATTTTGAGTTCCGACAAGCAGATTGATTTTTCGAAATGATAACGGCTATTTATTATAATTCTTTTTAATATTACTTTAGACTCTTCAATTTCCCAATTTCTTTTTATAAAAATTTGCAGAAGTGCCAAATTTTTACTAAATTTCAAGAAATTGGTAAAAACAGTTCACCTTCGACCACAAATATTGAGTTGTTGTCAATTAAAGAAAAATCTGGTGTCCATTGTACAACTCTTAGCAAAACTTTATATCGTCCTTTATACTTGAGGAAATGTTCGACCTTCTCGCTCTTATGCACCATCCTGTGATCAGAATATGCGTTACTGAAAATTTATGGTTGGAATTGCAGTTGCCAATACAATTCAGACCTTCGTACTGGTATTGGACAGATGTATTCCAATTGTCGTCGAGGCGCTATCCAAGAAAGCGTAGAAGGAGACGTGCGGAGTACGTTTACGCTATTTTCAGTGATGTAGCCTAGCTAGAGTCAGTAATCCCAATGTGATATTTAGTGTAATTTTTTTATTTTTAAGCTAAACTTCCGTTTGAGAATTATGTATCAGTGGTAGCTTATTGTCTCCGTTTATTATAGAGATATTTATTGGAAAATTATAAATCTACTTCAGATCGATGTTTCCGAAGATGTCGAGTGATATAATTCCAAATCGAAATCAGGAAACAACATGTTGTTTCACTCCATTGTTCCTGAGATCAATGTGTGAAATAACAGTTTTTTTTTTAAGGCCAACCTGAAGTTTCGGAATGAAAATTATGATTATTGGATTCTTTTGTGTATTTTTTTTATGCTCTCCAAACTAAGTACGACGTTCATAAAGGAAAGCTCCTATGAATATTCTAAATAAAATCATATTTCTAAAACAGTTATTGAAAAGGGGTAAATAAAAAAAAAACACTTCTTGAGAAATGCTGATCAAAAGTATTCATAAAAAGAACTCGTTATAAAAACCATTTTTATAAAACTAGCGCATTCATAATTTCGAAAATTATAGAAAAATTGCATAAAAATTGGATTAGTTATACCCAGTTAAACAAAACGTGGGTGTTTTCATACTAACTGTTCATGAAAAAATCTGGTTCTGAAAAGCATTTTCATAAAACAAGCGCGTTCATAACATCAAAAAATATTTTTAAAAAAGTCATAAAAATTGGACTAGTTGTACTCGGTGAAAGGAAACGTAAGTATTTTCATCATAACTGTTAATAAAAATAAAAGACAGCTAACTGAAAGTTTTTATAAAAAGAACTGGTTCTAAAAAGCATTTTTATAAAACTGGCGCGTTCATAACATCAAAAAACTCAGAAAATATCGAAATAATTCATAGAAATTGGACTAGTTTTACTCACCTGAACAAAGAACAAAACTTGAAGGTGTTCATAATAACTGTTTTAAAAATAAAAAACAGCGACTGAAAGTTTTTATAAAAAGGACTGGTCCTAAAAAGCATTTTCATAAAAATTGGACCAGTTGTACCCTGTTAAACAAAACGTCAGTCTTCATAATAGAAATAAAAGACATCCGAGTGAAAGTGTTTATGAAAAAAACTGATTCATGAAACTAGCGCGTTTATAAAATCAAAAAACTCAAAAATTATCGTAAAAACTCATAAAAATTGTACTAGTTTTACCTAGTTAATCGAAATGTGAGTGTTGTGTTTATAATAACTATTTATAAAAGTAAAACACCCAAAGAACTGATGAGATTAAACTTCTGTTTCAAAATGAAAGCACCTATGAATATTCTAAATAAAATCACATTCCTAAAAAGTTATTGAAAAGGGGTTAAAAACACAAGAGAATTTAGACAGCTGACTAAAAGTGTTTATAAATGGAACCAGTTATAAAAAGCATTTTTTCAAACTAGTGCCTTTATAACTTCGAAATAATTCATAAAAATTGTATAAGTTGTACCCAGTTAACCAAAACGTGAGTGTTTTCATAATAACTTTTCATAAAAATAAAAAACAGCTGACTGAAAGTTTTTATAAAAAGAACTGGGTATAAAAGCATGTCTTATAAAACTAACGCATTTATAATTTCGAAAGTTATTGAAAAAATTCATAAAAATTAGACTCGTACCCAGTTAACCAAAAGATGAGTGTTTTCATAATAACTATTTATTAAAAAAATAGCTGGCTGAAAGTGTTTATAAAAAGAACTCGTTATAAAAGCTTTTTTTATAAAACTAGCGCGTTCATAACATCGAAAAATTTTAAAATTATCGAAATATCGGTGTTTATAAAAATGTCACATCAGATGGAAGCTGACCATTGAATTTTCGTTTATAAACATGGTTTGTTTTTGAATTTAAAGCTTCTCAATGATATATCGCAGATGGGTGGTCACCGTTTAATCTTTTAAAGTGGGGGTAGATGTAGTGGAGGTGAAAATATCGAGGTTCACTAGTATGCTATGTTGGTTTGGTATTATGATTTGTTAGAACCAATATCGTTGATTTGTATTGCGAAAATTTTGAAAATTATTTTTGACAGGATACGTGTTACGTTATTTGGACTAAAAAGTCCCCGGCAAAGAAAAATAATAAAAGTTCGAGCCTTTTTTTAGTTAGTTTGGAGATGCATTTGTGTTGAGTTTTACGAATGGAATGATCAAAGCTTTTGAAAATGAAGCGATCAAAATATCTTGCCATCTGTCTCTCAAATCGTACGATTTTTTTCTAGTCCTAGTTTTGTCGATTTTCGATTCGAATTGCGTTTTTTTATTGCCATGAAATTTGGTTATACTCACGACGACTTTATCGTCGGTTGATTTTTTTTTTGCTCAGATTCCCAGTGTAACGTTTGATAATGCGGTGTATACAGGGTGAGCCAGTCATCCGACAACAATATAAATTACTGGACACTGCGAATTTGGAAAAATAAAATTACTGCCTAAGTAGGTTTGAACAATTTTGAGTTTTGGGCTTTTTATAAATCATTATACAGAGTGTCAACGGTGAATATATAGTAACGGATGACTGGCTGATCCAATAAATCTCGGAAAAATGTGTCTCAGTTACGAATTTGTGGGAATGAATCGTTTTTATCTTTTTCAAACTAGGTTGAAGATCTCTTCAGTGGATTTTTTTTTGCGAACATATCAAAATGTACTGAAAGTTCCATAATGAGCAGTTTATTTTCTGGAAATATTTTTTTGTAACGCTACTTGATCCTTGGCCGAAATTCTGTTTTTCGTTTATGTTTCAATGCTCCTTAGTCGTGTGAATACGCCTTGGAGTAAGCAGTGCCTTCACACTATACAGGGTCCAAAAAGTAGAGTGTTCATACTTGGTTGCTTGATTAGATAAGAAACATTTGAATCACGTACCATTGTCAGACGAGTACCGAACGCTCTGCTGGACTAGATAGACTGTTCTACACTGATTCTACTCCTATATTTTTTATGAGGGTACCCTTTTGGGAAAGATTTGCAATTTATTATTCATTCAATCGAATTTATCAAATATATGTATATTTTGAAATATTTATTTATATCTATTTTAAGGAAATAAACCAATATTATAGAAGTTTGAGTTTATTTAACTGGTTTTTATTTATTTGGGCCGTGGGTGGTTTCGAGGGTTTTTCACGATTCCAGAGCTTTTAATTTTATAAATTGAAACCGATGCTGTTCCGCGCTAGGTGATGGCCTCAAAGTCCTCCTCAACGAATTTGGTTATTCTTGAATGAGTATTAAATAATTATTTTGCCGTTTTGAGAACCACAGTCAACTTTTTTGGAAATGTTGCGACTGGAAATGAAAACTAATTTGCTTCAAAATGCGCACAGGGGAAGATCTTGACTTTAAGAATCCAAAAACGCAATAAGTTTCCATTTAGCTCTTATGGTTATCGAAATATTTCGTTAAGATAAATATATATAGTTTTCGAGATATTTCGTAAATGAGGGATTGTAAAATTCCAAAGACGAGTCGATTCGAATTTCGTTCTGACCATTAAGGACTTTTTGAACTTTCCAAAAAAAAAGTTCTGTTCTCCCCTCCAGTGGATAGATATGCCCCTGTAGAGCGTTTTCATACAGTACATCAAAAGTTCAACCCATTTTGCTCTATCTAGCTTAGTTTTCGAGATATTTCGCTTTTTCTGAAAATCACTAATAAATCGCAAAATCTGAATCTACGAGGGCACTAACGTCCTTCCACGATCAAAAGCAGCAATTAGGGATGGTAAATGAAGCAAATTAGTCCCAAGGAAAAAATCGCCGTTAAATATCGTAAATGAGGGTTTGTAAAATTCCAAAAACGAGTCGATTCGACTTTCGTTCTGACCATTAAGGACTTTTTGAACTTTCCAAAAAAAAAGTTCTGTTCTCCCCTCCAGTGGATAGATATGCCCCTGTAGAGCGTTTTCATACAGTACATCAAAAGTTCAACCCATTTTGCTCTATCTAGCTTAGTTTTCGAGATATTTCGCTTTTTCTGAAAATCACGAATAAATCGCAAAATCTGAATCTACGAGGGCACTAACGTCCTTCCACGATCAAAAGCAGCAATTAGGGATGGTAAATGAAGCAAATTAGCCACAAGGAAAAATTCGCCGTTAAATATCGTAAATGAGGGATTGTAAAATTCCAAAAACGAGTCGATTCGACTTTCGTTCTGACCATTAAGGACTTTTTGAACTTTCCAAAAAAAAAGTTCTGTTCTCCCCTCCAGTGGATAGATATGCCCCTGTAGAGCGTTTTCATACAGTACATCAAAAGTTCAACCCATTTTGCTCTATCTAGCTTAGTTTTCGAGATATTTCGCTTTTTCTGAAAATCACGAATAAATCGCAAAATCTGAATCTACGAGGGCACTAACGTCCTTCCACGATCAAAAGCAGCAATTAGGGATGGTAAATGAAGCAAATTAGCCACAAGGAAAAATTCGCCGTTAAATATCGTAAATGAGGGATTGTAAAATTCCAAAAACGAATCGATTCGACTTTCGTTCTGACCATTAAGGACTTTTTGAACTTTCCAAAAAAAAGTTCTGTTCTCCCCTCCAGTAGATAGATATGCCCCTGTAGAGCGTTTTCATACTGTACATCAAAAGTTCATCCCATTTTGCTCTATCTAGCTTAGTTTTCGAGATATTTCGCTTTTTCTGAAAATCACGAATAAATCGCAAAATCTGAATCTACGAGGGAACTAACGTCCTTCCACGATCGAAAACAGCAACTAGAGATGGTAAAAATGAAGCAAATTAGTCCCAAGGAAAAAATCGCCGTTAAATATCGTAAATGAGAGATTGTAAAATTCCAAAGACAAGTCGATTCGAGTTTCGTTCTGACCATTAAGGACTTTTTGAACTTTCCAAAAAAAAGTTCTGTTCTCCCCTCCAGTAGATAGATATGCCCCTGTAGAGCGTTTTCATACTGTACATCAAAAGTTCATCCCATTTTGCTCTATCTAGCTTAGTTTTCGAGATATTTCGCTTTTTCTGAAAATCACGAATAAATCGCAAAATCTGAATCTACGAGGGAACTAACGTCCTTCCACGATCGAAAACAGCAACTAGAGATGGTAAAAATGAAGCAAATTAGTCCCAAGGAAAAAATCGCCGTTAAATATCGTAAATGAGAGATTGTAAAATTCCAAAGACAAGTCGATTCGAGTTTCGTTCTGACCATTAAGGACTTTTTGAACTTTCCAAAAAAAAGTTCTGTTCTCCCCTCCAGTGGATAGATATGCCCCTGTAGAGCGTTTTCATACAGTACATCAAAAGTTCAACCCATTTTGCTCTATCTAGCTTAGTTTTCGAGATATTTCGCTTTTTCTGAAAATCACGAATAAATCGCAAAATCTGAATCTACGAGGGCACTAACGTCCTTCCACGATCAAAAACAGCAATTAGGGATGATAAATGAAGCAAATTAGTCCCAAGGAAAAATTCGCCGTTAAATATCGTAAATGAGGGATTGTAAAATTCCAAAAACGAATCGATTCGACTTTCGTTCTGACCATTAAGGACTTTTTGAACTTTCCAAAAAAAAGTTCTGTTCTCCCCTCCAGTAGATAGATATGCCCCTGTAGAGCGTTTTCATACTGTACATCAAAAGTTCATCCCATTTTGCTCTATCTAGCTTAGTTTTCGAGATATTTCGCTTTTTCTGAAAATCACGAATAAATCGCAAAATCTGAATCTACGAGGGAACTAACGTCCTTCCACGATCGAAAACAGCAACTAGAGATGGTAAAAATGAAGCAAATTAGTCCCAAGGAAAAAATCGCCGTTAAATATCGTAAATGAGAGATTGTAAAATTCCAAAGACAAGTCGATTCGAGTTTCGTTCTGACCATTAAGGACTTTTTGAACTTTCCAAAAAAAAAGTTCTGTTCTCCCCTCCAGTGGATAGATATGCCCCTGTAGAGCGTTTTCATACAGTACATCAAAAGTTCAACCCATTTTGCTCTATCTAGCTTAGTTTTCGAGATATTTCGCTTTTTCTGAAAATCACGAATAAATCGCAAAATCTGAATCTACGAGGGCACTAACGTCCTTCCACGATCAAAAACAGCATTAGGGATGGAAAATGAAGCAAATTAGTCCCAAGGAAAGAATTGCCGTTAAATATCGTAAATGAGGGATTGTAAAATTCCAAAAACGAGTAGATTCGACTTTCGTTCTGACCATTAAGGACTTTTTGAACTTTCAAAAAAAAAGTTCTGTTCTCCCCTCCAGTAGATAGATATGCCCCTGTAGAGCGTTTTCATACTGTACATCAAAAGTTCATCCCATTTTGCTCTATCTAGCTTAGTTTTCGAGATATTTCGCTTTTTCTGAAAATCACGAATAAATCGCAAAATCTGAATCTACGAGGGCACTAACGTCCTTCCACGATCGAAAACAACAACTAGAGATGGTAATAATGAAGCAAATCAGTCCCAAGGAAAAAATCGCCGTTAAATATCGTAAATGAGGGATTGTAAAATTCCAAAAACGAATCGATTCGACTTTCGTTCTGACCATTAAGGACTTTTTGAACTTTCCAAAAAAAAGTTCTGTTCTCCCCTCCAGTGGACAGATATGCCCCTGTAGAGCGTTTTCATACAGTACATCAAAAGTTCAACCCATTTTGCTCTATCTAGCTTAGTTTTCGAGATATTTCGCTTTTTCTGAAAATCACGAATAAATCGCAAAATCTGAATCTACGAGGGCACTAACGTCCTTCCACGATCAAAAACAGCATTAGGGATGGAAAATGAAGCAAATTAGTCCCAAGGAAAGAATTGCCGTTAAATATCGTAAATGAGGGATTGTAAAATTCCAAAAACGAGTCGATTCGACTTTCGTTCTGACCATTAAGGACTTTTTGAACTTTCAAAAAAAAAGTTCTGTTCTCCCCTCCAGTAGATAGATATGCCCCTGTAGAGCGTTTTCATACAGTACATCAAAAGTTCAACCCGTTTTTCTCTATCTCTTCTAGTTTTCGAGATATTTCGCTTTTTCTGAAAATCACGAATAAATCGCAAAATCTGAATCTACGAGGGCACTAACGTCCTTCCACGATCAAAAGCAGCAATTAGGGATGGTAAATGAAGCAAATTAGCCACAAGGAAAAATTCGCCGTTAAATATCGTAAATGAGGGATTGTAAAATTTCAAAAACGAGTCGATTCGACTTTCGTTCTGACCATTAAGGACTTTTTGAACTTTCCAAAAAAAAAGTTCTGTTCTCCCCTCCAGTGGATAGATATGCCCCTGTAGAGCGTTTTCATACAGTACATCAAAAGTTCAACCCATTTTGCTCTATCTAGCTTAGTTTTCGAGATATTTCGCTTTTTCTGAAAATCACGAATAAATCGCAAAATCTGAATCTACGAGGGCACTAACGTCCTTCCACGATCAAAAACAGCATTAGGGATGGAAAATGAAGCAAATTAGTCCCAAGGAAAGAATTGCCGTTAAATATCGTAAATGAGGGATTGTAAAATTCCAAAAACGAGTCGATTCGACTTTCGTTCTGACCATTAAGGACTTTTTGAACTTTCAAAAAAAAAGTTCTGTTCTCCCCTCCATTAGATAGATATGCCCCTGTAGAGCGTTTTCATACAGTACATCAAAAGTTCAACCCGTTTTTCTCTATCTCTTCTAGTTTTCGAGATATTTCGCTTTTTCTGAAAATCACGAATAAATCGCAAAATCTGAATCTACGAGGGCACTAACGTCCTTCCACGATCAAAAACAGCAATTAGGGATGGAAAATGAAGCAAATTAGTCCCAAGGAAAGAATTGCCGTTAAATATCGTAAATGAGGGATTGTAAAATTCCAAAAACGAGTCGATTCGACTTTCGTTCTGACCATTAAGGACTTTTTGAACTTTCCAAAAAAAAAGTTCTGTTCTCCCCTCCAGTAGATAGATATGCCCCTGTAGAGCGTTTTCATACAGTACATCCAAAGTTCAACCCATTTTGCTCTATCTAGCTTAGTTTTCGAGATATTTCGCTTTTTCTGAAAATCACGAATAAATCGCAAAATCTGAATCTACGAGGGCACTAACGTCCTTCCACGATCGAAAACAACAACTAGAGATGGTAAAAATGAAGCAAATCAGTCCCAAGGAAAAAATCGCCGTTAAATATCGTAAATGAGGGATAATAAAATTCCAAAGACAAGTCGATTCGAGTTTCGTTCTGACCATTAAGGACTTTTTGGACTTTCCAAAAAAAAAGTTCTGTTCTCCCCTCCAGTAGATAGATATGCCCCTGTAGAGCGTTTTCATACAGTACATCCAAAGTTCAACCCATTTTGCTCTATCTAGCTTAGTTTTCGAGATATTTCGCTTTTTCTGAAAATCACGAATAAATCGCAAAATCTGAATCTACGAGGGCACTAACGTCCTTCCACGATCGAAAACAACAACTAGAGATGGTAAAAATGAAGCAAATCAGTCCCAAGGAAAAAATCGCCGTTAAATATCGTAAATGAGGGATAATAAAATTCCAAAGACAAGTCGATTCGAGTTTCGTTCTGACCATTAAGGACTTTTTGGACTTTCCAAAAAAAAAGTTCTGTTCTCCCCTCCAGTCGATAGATATGCCCCTGTAGATCGTTTTCATACAGTACATCAAAAGTTCAACCCATTTTGCTCTATCTAGCTTAGTTTTCGAGATATTTCGCTTTTTCTGAAAATCACGAATAAATCGCAAAATCTGAATCTACGAGGGCACTAACGTCCTTCCACGATCGAAAACAACAACTAGAGATGGTAAAAATGAAGCAAATCAGTCCCAAGGAAAAAATCGCCGTTAAATATCGTAAATGAGGGATTGTAAAACTCCAAAAACGAATCGATTCGACTTTCGTTCTGACCATTAAGGACTTTTTGAACTTTCCAAAAAAAAAGTTCTGTTCTCCCCTCCAGTAGATAGATATGCCCCTGTAGAGCGTTTTCATACAGTACATCCAAAGTTCAACCCATTTTGCTCTATCTAGCTTAGTTTTCGAGATATTTCGCTTTTTCTGAAAATCACGAATAAATCGCAAAATCTGAATCTACGAGGGCACTAACGTCCTTCCACGATCGAAAACAACAACTAGAGATGGTAAAAATGAAGCAAATCAGTCCCAAGGAAAAAATCGCCGTTAAATATCGTAAATGAGGGATAATAAAATTCCAAAGACAAGTCGATTCGAGTTTCGTTCTGACCATTAAGGACTTTTTGGACTTTCCAAAAAAAAAGTTCTGTTCTCCCCTCCAGTCGATAGATATGCCCCTGTAGATCGTTTTCATACAGTACATCAAAAGTTCAACCCATTTTGCTCTATCTAGCTTAGTTTTCGAGATATTTCGCTTTTTCTGAAAATCACGAATAAATCGCAAAATCTGAATCTACGAGGGCACTAACGTCCTTCCACGATCGAAAACAACAACTAGAGATGGTAAAAATGAAGCAAATCAGTCCCAAGGAAAAAATCGCCGTTAAATATCGTAAATGAGGGATTGTAAAACTCCAAAAACGAATCGATTCGACTTTCGTTCTGACCATTAAGGACTTTTTGAACTTTCCAAAAAAAAGTTCTGTTCTCCCCTCCAGTGGATAGATATGCCCCTGTAGAGCGTTTTCATACAGTACATCAAAAGTTCAACCCATTTTGCTCTATCTAGCTTAGTTTTCGAGATATTTCGCTTTTTCTGAAAATCACGAATAAATCGCAAAATCTGAATCTACGAGGGCACTAACGTCCTTCCACGATCGAAAACAACAACTAGAGATGGTAAAAATGAAGCAAATCAGTCCCAAGGAAAAAATCGCCGTTAAATATCGTAAATGAGGGATTGTAAAATTCCAAAAACGAGTCGATTCGACTTTCGTTCTGACCATTAAGGACTTTTTGAACTTTCCAAAAAAAAAGTTCTGTTCTCCCCTCCAGTAGATAGATATGCCCCTGTAGAGCGTTTTCATACAGTACATCCAAAGTTCAACCCATTTTGCTCTATCTAGCTTAGTTTTCGAGATATTTCGCTTTTTCTGAAAATCACGAATAAATCGCAAAATCTGAATCTACGAGGGCACTAACGTCCTTCCACGATCGAAAACAACAACTAGAGATGGTAAAAATGAAGCAAATCAGTCCCAAGGAAAAAATCGCCGTTAAATATCGTAAATGAGGGATAATAAAATTCCAAAGACAAGTCGATTCGAGTTTCGTTCTGACCATTAAGGACTTTTTGGACTTTCCAAAAAAAAAGTTCTGTTCTCCCCTCCAGTCGATAGATATGCCCCTGTAGATCGTTTTCATACAGTACATCAAAAGTTCAACCCATTTTGCTCTATCTAGCTTAGTTTTCGAGATATTTCGCTTTTTCTGAAAATCACGAATAAATCGCAAAATCTGAATCTACGAGGGCACTAACGTCCTTCCACGATCGAAAACAACAACTAGAGATGGTAAAAATGAAGCAAATCAGTCCCAAGGAAAAAATCGCCGTTAAATATCGTAAATGAGGGATTGTAAAACTCCAAAAACGAATCGATTCGACTTTCGTTCTGACCATTAAGGACTTTTTGAACTTTCCAAAAAAAAGTTCTGTTCTCCCCTCCAGTGGATAGATATGCCCCTGTAGAGCGTTTTCATACAGTACATCAAAAGTTCAACCCATTTTGCTCTATCTAGCTTAGTTTTCGAGATATTTCGCTTTTTCTGAAAATCACGAATAAATCGCAAAATCTGAATCTACGAGGGCACTAACGTCCTTCCACGATCGAAAACAGCAACTAGAGATGGTAAAAATGAAGCAAATTAGTCCCAAGGAAAAAATCGCCGTTAAATATCGTAAATGAGGGATTGTAAAATTCCAAAGACAAGTCGATTCGAGTTTCGTTCTGACCATTAAGGACTTTTTGGACTTTCCAAAAAAAAGTTCTGTTCTCCCCTCCAGTCGATAGATATGCCCCTGTAGAGCGTTTTCATACAGTACATCAAAAGTTCAACCCATTTTGCTCTATCTCGCTTAGTTTTCGAGATATTTCGATTTTTCTGAAAATCACGAATAAATCGCAAAATCTGAATCTACGAGGGCACTAACGTCCTTCCACGATCAAACACAGCAATTAGGGATGGTAAATGAAGCAAATTAGTCCCAAGGAAAAAATCGCCGTTAAATATCGTAAATGAGGGATTGTAAAATTTCAAAAACGAGTCGATTCGACTTTCGTTCTGACCATTAAGGACTTTTTGAACTTTCCAAAAAAAAAAGTTCTGTTCTCCCCTCCAGTGGATAGATATGCCCCTGTAGAGCGTTTTCATACAGTACATCAAAAGTTCAACCCATTTTGCTCTATCTAGCTTAGTTTTCGAGATATTTCGCTTTTTCTGAACATCACTAATAAATCGCAAAATCTGAATCTACGAGGGCACTAACGTCCTTCCACGATCAAAAACAGCAATTAGGGATGGAAAATGAAGCAAATTAGTCCCAAGGAAATAATCGCCGTTAAATATCGTAAATGAGGGATTGTAAATTTCCAAAAACGAGTCGATTCGACTTTCGTTCTGACCATTTAGGACTTTTTGAACTTTCCAAAAAAAAAGTTCTGTTCTCCCCTCCAGTGGATAGATATGCCCCTGTAGAGCGTTTTCATACAATACATCAAAAGTTCAACCCGTTTTCCTCTATCTCTTCTAGTTTTCGAGATATTTCGCTTTTTCTGAAAATCACGAATAAATCGCAAAATCAGAATCTACGAGGGCACTAACGTCCTTCCACGATCGAAAACAGCAACTAGAGATGGTAAAAATGAAGCAAATCAGTCCCAAGGAAAAAATCGCCGTTAAATATCGTAAATGAGGGATTGTAAAGTTCCAAAAACGAGTCGATTCGACTTTCGTTCTGACCATTAAGGACTCTTTGAACTTTCCAAAAAAAAAGTTCTGTTCTCCCCTCCAGTTGATAAATATGCCCCTGTAGAGCGTTTTCATACAGTACATCTAAAGTTCAACCCGTTTTTCTCTATCTCTTCTAGTTTTCGAGTTATTTCGATTTTTCTGAAAATCACTAATAAATCGCAAAATCTGATTGAAAACGCTTAACAGGGACATATCTATCCACTGGAGGGGAGAACAGAACTTTTTTATTGGAACGGTCAAAAAGTCCATAATGGTCAGAACGAAAGTCGAATCGACTCGTTTTTGGAATTTTACAATCCCTCATTTACGATATTTAACGGCAATTCTTTCCTTGGGACTAATTTGCTTCATTTTCCATCCCTAATTGCTGTTTTTGATCGTGGAAGGACGTTAGTGCCCTCGTAGATTCAGATTTTGCGATTTATTCGTGATTTTCAGAAAAAGCGAAATATCTCGAAAACTAGAAGAGATAGAGAAAAACGGGTTGAACTTTTGATGTACTGTATGAAAACGCTCTACAGGGGCATATCTATCTACTGGAGGGGAGAACAGAACTTTTTTTTTGAAAGTTCAAAAAGTCCTTAATGGTCAGAACGAAAGTCGAATCGACTCGTTTTTGGAATTTTACAATCCCTCATTTACGATATTTAACGGCAATTCTTTCCTTGGGACTAATTTGCTTCATTTTCCATCCCTAATGCTGTTTTTGATCGTGGAAGGACGTTAGTGCCCTCGTAGATTCAGATTTTGCGATTTATTCGTGATTTTCAGAAAAAGCGAAATATCTCGAAAACTAAGCTAGATAGAGCAAAATGGGTTGAACTTTTGATGTACTGTATGAAAACGCTCTACAGGGGCATATCTGTCCACTGGAGGGGAGAACAGAACTTTTTTTTGGAAAGTTCAAAAAGTCCTTAATGGTCAGAACGAAAGTCGAATCGATTCGTTTTTGGAATTTTACAATCCCTCATTTACGATATTTAACGGCGATTTTTTCCTTGGGACTGATTTGCTTCATTATTACCATCTCTAGTTGTTGTTTTCGATCGTGGAAGGACGTTAGTGCCCTCGTAGATTCAGATTTTGCGATTTATTCGTGATTTTCAGAAAAAGCGAAATATCTCGAAAACTAAGCTAGATAGAGCAAAATGGGATGAACTTTTGATGTACAGTATGAAAACGCTCTACAGGGGCATATCTATCTACTGGAGGGGAGAACAGAACTTTTTTTTTGAAAGTTCAAAAAGTCCTTAATGGTCAGAACGAAAGTCGAATCGACTCGTTTTTGGAATTTTACAATCCCTCATTTACGATATTTAACGGCGATTTTTTCCTTGGGACTAATTTGCTTCATTTTTACCATCTCTAGTTGCTGTTTTCGATCGTGGGAGGACGTTAGTGCCCTCGTAGATTCAGATTTTGCGATTTATTAGTGATTTTCAGAAAAAGCGAAATATCTCGAAAACTAAGCTAGATAGAGCAAAATGGGTTGAACTTTTGATGTACTGTATGAAAACGCTCTACAGGGGCATATCTATCCACTGGAGGGGAGAACAGAACTTTTTTTTTGGAAAGTTCAAAAAGTCCTTAATGGTCAGAACGAAAGTCGAATCGACTCGTTTTTGGAATTTTACAATCCCTCATTTACGATATTTAACGGCGATTTTTTCCTTGGGACTAATTTGCTTCATTTTTACCATCTCTAGTTGCTGTTTTCGATCGTGGAAGGACGTTAGTGCCCTCGTAGATTCAGATTTTGCGATTTATTAGTGATTTTCAGAAAAAGCGAAATATCCCGAAAACTAAGCTAGATAGAGCAAAATTGGTTGAACTTTTGATGTACTGTATGAAAACGCTCTACAGGGGCATATCTATCCACTGGAGGGGAGAACAGAACTTTTTTTTTGGAAAGTTCAAAAAGTCCTTAATGGTCAGAACGAAAGTCGAATCGACTCGTTTTTGGAATTTTACAATCCCTCATTTACGATATTTAACGGCGATTTTTTCCTTGGGACTAATTTGCTTCATTTTCCATCCCTAATTGCTGTTTTTGATCGTGGAAGGACGTTAGTGCCCTCGTAGATTCAGATTTTGCGATTTATTCGTGATTTTCAGAAAAAGCGAAATATCTCGAAAACTAAGCTAGATAGAGCAAAATGTGTTGAACTTTTGATGTACTGTATGAAAACGCTCTACAGGGGGATATCTATCCACTGGAGGGGAGAACAGAACTTTTTTTTTGGAAAGTTCAAAAAGTCCTTAATGGTCAGAACGAAAGTCGAATCGACTCGTTTTTGGAATTTTACAATCCCTCATTTACGATATTTAACGGCGATTTTTTCCTTGGGACTAATTTGCTTCATTTTTACCATCTCTAGTTGCTGTTTTCGATCGTGGAAGGACGTTAGTGCCCTCGTAGATTCAGATTTTGCGATTTATTAGTGATTTTCAGAAAAAGCGAAATATCTCGAAAACTAAGCTAGATAGAGCAAAATGGGTTGAACTTTTGATGTACTGTATGAAAACGCTCTACAGGGGCATATCTATCCACTAGAGGGGAGAACAGAACTTTTTTTTTGGAAAGTTCAAAAAGTCCTTAATGGTCAGAACGAAAGTCGAATCGACTCGTTTTTGGAATTTTACAATCCCTCATTTACGATATTTAACGGCGATTTTTTCCTTGGGACTAATTTGCTTCATTTTTACCATCTCTAGTTGCTGTTTTCGATCGTGGAAGGACGTTAGTGCCCTCGTAGATTCAGATTTTGCGATTTATTAGTGATTTTCAGAAAAAGCGAAATATCTCGAAAACTAAGCTAGATAGAGCAAAATGGGTTGAACTTTTGATGTACTGTATGAAAACGCTCTACAGGGGGATATCTATCCACTGGAGGGGAGAACAGAACTTTTTTTTTGGAAAGTTCAAAAAGTCCTTAATGGTCAGAACGAAAGTCGAATCGACTCGTTTTTGGAATTTTACAATCCCTCATTTACGATATTTAACGGCGATTTTTTCCTTGGGACTAATTTGCTTCATTTTTACCATCTCTAGTTGCTGTTTTCGATCGTGGAAGGACGTTAGTGCCCTCGTAGATTCAGATTTTGCGATTTATTAGTGATTTTCAGAAAAAGCGAAATATCTCGAAAACTAAGCTAGATAGAGCAAAATGGGTTGAACTTTTGATGTACTGTATGAAAACGCTCTACAGGGGCATATCTATCCACTGGAGGGGAGAACAGAACTTTTTTTTTGGAAAGTTCAAAAAGTCCTTAATGGTCAGAACGAAAGTCGAATCGACTCGTTTTTGGAATTTTACAATCCCTCATTTACGATATTTAACGGCGATTTTTTCCTTGGGACTAATTTGCTTCATTTTTACCATCTCTAGTTGCTGTTTTCGATCGTGGAAGGACGTTAGTGCCCTCGTAGATTCAGATTTTGCGATTTATTAGTGATTTTCAGAAAAAGCGAAATATCTCGAAAACTAAGCTAGATAGAGCAAAATGGGTTGAACTTTTGATGTACTGTATGAAAACGCTCTACAGGGGCATATCTATCCACTGGAGGGGAGAACAGAACTTTTTTTTTGGAAAGTTCAAAAAGTCCTTAATGGTCAGAACGAAAGTCGAATCGACTCGTTTTTGGAATTTTACAATCCCTCATTTACGATATTTAACGGCGATTTTTTCCTTGGGACTAATTTGCTTCATTTTTACCATCTCTAGTTGCTGTTTTCGATCGTGGAAGGACGTTAGTGCCCTCGTAGATTCAGATTTTGCGATTTATTAGTGATTTTCAGAAAAAGCGAAATATCTCGAAAACTAAGCTAGATAGAGCAAAATGGGTTGAACTTTTGATGTACTGTATGAAAACGCTCTACAGGGGGATATCTATCCACTGGAGGGGAGAACAGAACTTTTTTTTTGGAAAGTTCAAAAAGTCCTTAATGGTCAGAACGAAAGTCGAATCGACTCGTTTTTGGAATTTTACAAACCCTCATTTACGATATTTAACGGCGATTTTTTCCTTGGGACTAATTTGCTTCATTTTTACCATCTCTAGTTGCTGTTTTCGATCGTGGAAGGACGTTAGTGCCCTCGTAGATTCAGATTTTGCGATTTATTAGTGATTTTCAGAAAAAGCGAAATATCTCGAAAACTAAGCTAGATAGAGCAAAATGGGTTGAACTTTTGATGTACTGTATGAAAACGCTCTACAGGGGCATATCTATCCACTGGAGGGGAGAACAGAACTTTTTTTTTGGAAAGTTCAAAAAGTCCTTAATGGTCAGAACGAAAGTCGAATCGATTCGTTTTTGGAATTTTACAATCCCTCATTTACGATATTTAACGGCGAATTTTTCCTTGTGGCTAATTTGCTTCATTTACCATCCCTAATTGCTGCTTTTGATCGTGGAACGACGTTAGTGCCCTCGTAGATTCAGATTTTGCGATTTATTCGTGATTTTCAGAAAAAGCGAAATATCTCGAAAACTAAGCTAGATAGAGCAAAATGGGTTGAACTTTTGATGTACTGTATGAAAACGCTCTACAGGGGCATATCTATCCACTGGAGGGGAGAACAGAACTTTTTTTTTGGAAAGTTCAAAAAGTCCTTAATGGTCAGAACGAAAGTCGAATCGATTCGTTTTTGGAATTTTACAATCCCTCATTTACGATATTTAACGGCGAATTTTTCCTTGTGGCTAATTTGCTTCATTTACCATCCCTAATTGCTGCTTTTGATCGTGGAAGGACGTTAGTGCCCTCGTAGATTCAGATTTTGCGATTTATTAGTGATTTTCAGAAAAAGCGAAATATCTCGAAAACTAAGCTAGATAGAGCAAAATGGGTTGAACTTTTGATGTACTGTATGAAAACGCTCTACAGGGGCATATCTATCCACTGGAGGGGAGAACAGAACTTTTTTTTTGGAAAGTTCAAAAAGTCCTTAATGGTCAGAACGAAAGTCGAATCGACTCGTTTTTGGAATTTTACAATCCCTCATTTACGATATTTAACGGCGATTTTTTCCTTGTGGCTAATTTGCTTCATTTACCATCCCTAATTGCTGCTTTTGATCGTGGAAGGACGTTAGTGCCCTCGTAGATTCAGATTTTGCGATTTATTCGTGATTTTCAGAAAAAGCGAAATATCTCGAAAACTAGAAGAGATAGAGAAAAACGGGTTGAACTTTTGATGTACTGTATGAAAACGCTCTACAGGGGCATATCTATCTAATGGAGGGGAGAACAGAACTTTTTTTTTGAAAGTTCAAAAAGTCCTTAATGGTCAGAACGAAAGTCGAATCGACTCGTTTTTGGAATTTTACAATCCCTCATTTACGATATTTAACGGCAATTCTTTCCTTGGGACTAATTTGCTTCATTTACCATCCCTAATTGCTGCTTTTGATCGTGGAAGGACGTTAGTGCCCTCGTAGATTCAGATTTTGCGATTTATTCGTGATTTTCAGAAAAAGCGAAATATCTCGAAAACTAAGCTAGATAGAGCAAAATGGGTTGAACTATTGATGTACTGTATGAAAACGCTCTACAGGGGGATATCTATCCACTGGAGGGGAGAACAGAACTTTTTTTTTGGAAAGTTCAAAAAGTCCTTAATGGTCAGAACGAAAGTCGAATCGACTCGTTTTTGGAATTTTACAATCCCTCATTTACGATATTTAACGGCGATTTTTTCCTTGGGACTAATTTGCTTCATTTTTACCATCTCTAGTTGCTGTTTTCGATCGTGGAAGGACGTTAGTGCCCTCGTAGATTCAGATTTTGCGATTTATTAGTGATTTTCAGAAAAAGCGAAATATCTCGAAAACTAAGCTAGATAGAGCAAAATGGGTTGAACTTTTGATGTACTGTATGAAAACGCTCTACAGGGGCATATCTATCCACTGGAGGGGAGAACAGAACTTTTTTTTTGGAAAGTTCAAAAAGTCCTTAATGGTCAGAACGAAAGTCGAATCGACTCGTTTTTGGAATTTTACAATCCCTCATTTACGATATTTAACGGCGATTTTTTCCTTGGGACTAATTTGCTTCATTTTTACCATCTCTAGTTGCTGTTTTCGATCGTGGAAGGACGTTAGTGCCCTCGTAGATTCAGATTTTGCGATTTATTCGTGATTTTCAGAAAAAGCGAAATATCTCGAAAACTAAGCTAGATAGAGCAAAATGGGTTGAACTTTTGATGTACTGTATGAAAACGCTCTACAGGGGCATATCTATCCACTGGAGGGGAGAACAGAACTTTTTTTTGGAAAGTTCAAAAAGTCCTTAATGGTCAGATCGAAAGTCGAATCGACTCGTTTTTGGAATTTTACAATCCCTCATTTACGATATTTAACGGCGATTTTTTCCTTGGGACTAATTTGCTTCATTTTTACCATCTCTAGTTGCTGTTTTCGATCGTGGAAGGACGTTAGTGCCCTCGTAGATTCAGATTTTGCGATTTATTAGTGATTTTCAGAAAAAGCGAAATATCTCGAAAACTAAGCTAGATAGAGCAAAATGGGTTGAACTTTTGATGTACTGTATGAAAACGCTCTACAGGGGGATATCTATCCACTGGAGGGGAGAACAGAACTTTTTTTTTGGAAAGTTCAAAAAGTCCTTAATGGTCAGAACGAAAGTCGAATCGACTCGTTTTTGGAATTTTACAAACCCTCATTTACGATATTTAACGGCGATTTTTTCCTTGGGACTAATTTGCTTCATTTTTACCATCTCTAGTTGCTGTTTTCGATCGTGGAAGGACGTTAGTGCCCTCGTAGATTCAGATTTTGCGATTTATTAGTGATTTTCAGAAAAAGCGAAATATCTCGAAAACTAAGCTAGATAGAGCAAAATGGGTTGAACTTTTGATGTACTGTATGAAAACGCTCTACAGGGGCATATCTATCCACTGGAGGGGAGAACAGAACTTTTTTTTGGAAAGTTCAAAAAGTCCTTAATGGTCAGATCGAAAGTCGAATCGACTCGTTTTTGGAATTTTACAATCCCTCATTTACGATATTTAACGGCGATTTTTTCCTTGGGACTAATTTGCTTCATTTTTACCATCTCTAGTTGCTGTTTTCGATCGTGGAAGGACGTTAGTGCCCTCGTAGATTCAGATTTTGCGATTTATTAGTGATTTTCAGAAAAAGCGAAATATCTCGAAAACTAAGCTAGATAGAGCAAAATGGGTTGAACTTTTGATGTACTGTATGAAAACGCTCTACAGGGGGATATCTATCCACTGGAGGGGAGAACAGAACTTTTTTTTTGGAAAGTTCAAAAAGTCCTTAATGGTCAGAACGAAAGTCGAATCGACTCGTTTTTGGAATTTTACAAACCCTCATTTACGATATTTAACGGCGATTTTTTCCTTGGGACTAATTTGCTTCATTTTTACCATCTCTAGTTGCTGTTTTCGATCGTGGAAGGACGTTAGTGCCCTCGTAGATTCAGATTTTGCGATTTATTAGTGATTTTCAGAAAAAGCGAAATATCTCGAAAACTAAGCTAGATAGAGCAAAATGGGTTGAACTTTTGATGTACTGTATGAAAACGCTCTACAGGGGGATATCTATCCACTGGAGGGGAGAACAGAACTTTTTTTTTGGAAAGTTCAAAAGGTCCTTAATGGTCAGAACGAAAGTCGAATCGACTCGTTTTTGGAATTTTACAAACCCTCATTTACGATATTTAACGGCGATTTTTTCCTTGGGACTAATTTGCTTCATTTTTACCATCTCTAGTTGCTGTTTTCGATCGTGGAAGGACGTTAGTGCCCTCGTAGATTCAGATTTTGCGATTTATTAGTGATTTTCAGAAAAAGCGAAATATCTCGAAAACTAAGCTAGATAGAGCAAAATGGGTTGAACTTTTGATGTACTGTATGAAAACGCTCTACAGGGGCATATCTATCCACTGGAGGGGAGAACAGAACTTTTTTTTTGGAAAGTTCAAAAAGTCCTTAATGGTCAGAACGAAAGTCGAATCGATTCGTTTTTGGAATTTTACAATCCCTCATTTACGATATTTAACGGCGAATTTTTCCTTGTGGCTAATTTGCTTCATTTACCATCCCTAATTGCTGCTTTTGATCGTGGAAGGACGTTAGTGCCCTCGTAGATTCAGATTTTGCGATTTATTCGTGATTTTCAGAAAAAGCGAAATATCTCGAAAACTAAGCTAGATAGAGCAAAATGGGTTGAACTTTTGATGTACTGTATGAAAACGCTCTACAGGGGCATATCTATCCACTGGAGGGGAGAACAGAACTTTTTTTTTGGAAAGTTCAAAAAGTCCTTAATGGTCAGAACGAAAGTCGAATCGATTCGTTTTTGGAATTTTACAATCCCTCATTTACGATATTTAACGGCGAATTTTTCCTTGTGGCTAATTTGCTTCATTTACCATCCCTAATTGCTGCTTTTGATCGTGGAAGGACGTTAGTGCCCTCGTAGATTCAGATTTTGCGATTTATTAGTGATTTTCAGAAAAAGCGAAATATCTCGAAAACTAAGCTAGATAGAGCAAAATGGGTTGAACTATTGATGTACTGTATGAAAACGCTCTACAGGGGGATATCTATCCACTGGAGGGGAGAACAGAACTTTTTTTTTGGAAAGTTCAAAAAGTCCTTAATGGTCAGAACGAAAGTCGAATCGACTCGTTTTTGGAATTTTACAATCCCTCATTTACGATATTTAACGGCGATTTTTTCCTTGGGACTAATTTGCTTCATTTTTACCATCTCTAGTTGCTGTTTTCGATCGTGGAAGGACGTTAGTGCCCTCGTAGATTCAGATTTTGCGATTTATTAGTGATTTTCAGAAAAAGCGAAATATCTCGAAAACTAAGCTAGATAGAGCAGAATGGGTTGAACTTTTGATGTACTGTATGAAAACGCTCTACAGGGGCATATCTATCCACTGGAGGGGAGAACAGAACTTTTTTTTTGGAAAGTTCAAAAAGTCCTTAATGGTCAGAACGAAAGTCGAATCGACTCGTTTTTGGAATTTTACAATCCCTCATTTACGATATTTAACGGCGATTTTTTCCTTGGGACTAATTTGCTTCATTTTTACCATCTCTAGTTGCTGTTTTCGATCGTGGAAGGACGTTAGTGCCCTCGTAGATTCAGATTTTGCGATTTATTAGTGATTTTCAGAAAAAGCGAAATATCTCGAAAACTAAGCTAGATAGAGCAAAATGGGTTGAACTTTTGATGTACAGTATGAAAACGCTCTACAGGGGGATATCTATCCACTGGAGGGGAGAACAGAACTTTTTTTATGGAAAGTTCAAAAAGTCCTTAATGGTCAGAACGAAAGTCGAATCGACTCGTTTTTGGAATTTTACAAACCCTCATTTACGATATTTAACGGCGATTTTTTCCTTGGGACTAATTTGCTTCATTTTTACCATCTCTAGTTGCTGTTTTCGATCGTGGAAGGACGTTAGTGCCCTCGTAGATTCAGATTTTGCGATTTATTAGTGATTTTCAGAAAAAGCGAAATATCTCGAAAACTAAGCTAGATAGAGCAAAATGGGTTGAACTTTTGATGTACTGTATGAAAACGCTCTACAGGGGCATATCTATCCACTGGAGGGGAGAACAGAACTTTTTTTTTGGAAAGTTCAAAAGTCCTTAATTGTCAGAACGAAAGTCGAATCGACTCGTTTTTGGAATTTTACAATCCCTCATTTACGATATTTAACGGCGATTTTTTCCTTGGGACTAATTTGCTTCATTTTCCATCCCTAATTGCTGTTTTTGATCGTGGAAGGACGTTAGTGCCCTCGTAGATTCAGATTTTGCGATTTATTCGTGATTTTCAGAAAAAGCGAAATATCTCGAAAACTAAGCTAGATAGAGCAAAATGTGTTGAACTTTTGATGTACTGTATGAAAACGCTCTACAGGGGGATATCTATCCACTGGAGGGGAGAACAGAACTTTTTTTTTGGAAAGTTCAAAAAGTCCTTAATGGTCAGAACGAAAGTCGAATCGACTCGTTTTTGGAATTTTACAATCCCTCATTTACGATATTTAACGGCGATTTTTTCCTTGGGACTAATTTGCTTCATTTTTACCATCTCTAGTTGCTGTTTTCGATCGTGGAAGGACGTTAGTGCCCTCGTAGATTCAGATTTTGCGATTTATTAGTGATTTTCAGAAAAAGCGAAATATCTCGAAAACTAAGCTAGATAGAGCAAAATGGGTTGAACTTTTGATGTACTGTATGAAAACGCTCTACAGGGGCATATCTATCCACTGGAGGGGAGAACAGAACTTTTTTTTTGGAAAGTTCAAAAAGTCCTTAATGGTCAGAACGAAAGTCGAATCGACTCGTTTTTGGAATTTTACAATCCCTCATTTACGATATTTAACGGCGATTTTTTCCTTGGGACTAATTTGCTTCATTTTTACAATCTCTAGTTGCTGTTTTCGATCGTGGAAGGACGTTAGTGCCCTCGTAGATTCAGATTTTGCGATTTATTAGTGATTTTCAGAAAAAGCGAAATATCTCGAAAACTAAGCTAGATAGAGCAAAATGGGTTGAACTTTTGATGTACTGTATGAAAACGCTCTACAGGGGGATATCTATCCACTGGAGGGGAGAACAGAACTTTTTTTTTGGAAAGTTCAAAAAGTCCTTAATGGTCAGAACGAAAGTCGAATCGACTCGTTTTTGGAATTTTACAAACCCTCATTTACGATATTTAACGGCGATTTTTTCCTTGGGACTAATTTGCTTCATTTTTACCATCTCTAGTTGCTGTTTTCGATCGTGGAAGGACGTTAGTGCCCTCGTAGATTCAGATTTTGCGATTTATTAGTGATTTTCAGAAAAAGCGAAATATCTCGAAAACTAAGCTAGATAGAGCAAAATGGGTTGAACTTTTGATGTACTGTATGAAAACGCTCTACAGGGGCATATCTATCCACTGGAGGGGAGAACAGAACTTTTTTTTTGGAAAGTTCAAAAAGTCCTTAATGGTCAGAACGAAAGTCGAATCGATTCGTTTTTGGAATTTTACAATCCCTCATTTACGATATTTAACTTCGAATTTTTCCTTGTGGCTAATTTGCTTCATTTACCATCCCTAATTGCTGCTTTTGATCGTGGAAGGACGTTAGTGCCCTCGTAGATTCAGATTTTGCGATTTATTCGTGATTTTCAGAAAAAGCGAAATATCTCGAAAACTAAGCTAGATAGAGCAAAATGGGTTGAACTTTTGATGTACTGTATGAAAACGCTCTACAGGGGCATATCTATCCACTGGAGGGGAGAACAGAACTTTTTTTTTGGAAAGTTCAAAAAGTCCTTAATGGTCAGAACGAAAGTCGAATCGATTCGTTTTTGGAATTTTACAATCCCTCATTTACGATATTTAACGGCGAATTTTTCCTTGTGGCTAATTTGCTTCATTTACCATCCCTAATTGCTGCTTTTGATCGTGGAAGGACGTTAGTGCCCTCGTAGATTCAGATTTTGCGATTTATTAGTGATTTTCAGAAAAAGCGAAATATCTCGAAAACTAAGCTAGATAGAGCAAAATGGGTTGAACTTTTGATGTACTGTATGAAAACGCTCTACAGGGGCATATCTATCCACTGGAGGGGAGAACAGAACTTTTTTTTTGGAAAGTTCAAAAAGTCCTTAATGGTCAGAACGAAAGTCGAATCGACTCGTTTTTGGAATTTTACAATCCCTCATTTACGATATTTAACGGCGATTTTTTCCTTGGGACTAATTTGCTTCATTTTTACCATCTCTAGTTGCTGTTTTCGATCGTGGAAGGACGTTAGTGCCCTCGTAGATTCAGATTTTGCGATTTATTAGTGATTTTCAGAAAAAGCGAAATATCTCGAAAACTAAGCTAGATAGAGCAAAATGGGTTGAACTTTTGATGTACTGTATGAAAACGCTCTACAGGGGCATATCTATCCACTGGAGGGGAGAACAGAACTTTTTTTTTGGAAAGTTCAAAAAGTCCTTAATGGTCAGAACGAAAGTCGAATCGATTCGTTTTTGGAATTTTACAATCCCTCATTTACGATATTTAACGGCGAATTTTTCCTTGTGGCTAATTTGCTTCATTTACCATCCCTAATTGCTGCTTTTGATCGTGGAAGGACGTTAGTGCCCTCGTAGATTCAGATTTTGCGATTTATTAGTGATTTTCAGAAAAAGCGAAATATCTCGAAAACTAAGCTAGATAGAGCAAAATGGGTTGAACTTTTGATGTACTGTATGAAAACGCTCTACAGGGGCATATCTATCCACTGGAGGGGAGAACAGAACTTTTTTTTTGGAAAGTTCAAAAAGTCCTTAATGGTCAGAACGAAAGTCGAATCGACTCGTTTTTGGAATTTTACAAACCCTCATTTACGATATTTAACTGCGATTTTTTCCTTGGGACTAATTTGCTTCATTTTTACCATCTCTAGTTGCTGTTTTCGATCGTGGAAGGACGTTAGTGCCCTCGTAGATTCAGATTTTGCGATTTATTAGTGATTTTCAGAAAAAGCGAAATATCTCGAAAACTAAGCTAGATAGAGCAAAATGGGTTGAACTTTTGATGTACTGTATGAAAACGCTCTACAGGGGCATATCTATCCACTGGAGGGGAGAACAGAACTTTTTTTTTGGAAAGTTCAAAAAGTCCTTAATGGTCAGAACGAAAGTCGAATCGATTCGTTTTTGGAATTTTACAATCCCTCATTTACGATATTTAACGGCGAATTTTTCCTTGTGGCTAATTTGCTTCATTTACCATCCCTAATTGCTGCTTTTGATCGTGGAAGGACGTTAGTGCCCTCGTAGATTCAGATTTTGCGATTTATTCGTGATTTTCAGAAAAAGCGAAATATCTCGAAAACTAGAAGAGATAGAGAAAAACGGGTTGAACTTTTGATGTACTGTAAGAAAACGCTCTACAGGGGCATATCTATCTACTGGAGGGGAGAACAGAACTTTTTTTTTGAAAGTTCAAAAAGTCCTTAATGGTCAGAACGAAAGTCGAATCGACTCGTTTTTGGAATTTTACAATCCCTCATTTACGATATTTAACGGCGATTTTTTCCTTGGGACTAATTTGCTTCATTTTTACCATCTCTAGTTGCTGTTTTCGATCGTGGAAGGACGTTAGTGCCCTCGTAGATTCAGATTTTGCGATTTATTAGTGATTTTCAGAAAAAGCGAAATATCTCGAAAACTAAGCTAGATAGAGCAAAATGGGTTGAACTTTTGATGTACTGTATGAAAACGCTCTACAGGGGCATATCTATCCACTGGAGGGGAGAACAGAACTTTTTTTTTGGAAAGTTCAAAAAGTCCTTAATGGTCAGAACGAAAGTCGAATCGACTCGTTTTTGGAATTTTACAATCCCTCATTTACGATATTTAACGGCGATTTTTTCCTTGGGACTAATTTGCTTCATTTTTACCATCTCTAGTTGCTGTTTTCGATCGTGGAAGGACGTTAGTGCCCTCGTAGATTCAGATTTTGCGATTTATTAGTGATTTTCAGAAAAAGCGAAATATCTCGAAAACTAAGCTAGATAGAGCAAAATGGGTTGAACTTTTGATGTACTGTATGAAAACGCTCTACAGGGGCATATCTATCCACTGGAGGGGAGAACAGAACTTTTTTTTTGGAAAGTTCAAAAAGTCCTTAATGGTCAGAACGAAAGTCGAATCGATTCGTTTTTGGAATTTTACAATCCCTCATTTACGATATTTAACGGCGAATTTTTCCTTGTGGCTAATTTGCTTCATTTACCATCCCTAATTGCTGCTTTTGATCGTGGAAGGACGTTAGTGCCCTCGTAGATTCAGATTTTGCGATTTATTAGTGATTTTCAGAAAAAGCGAAATATCTCGAAAACTAAGCTAGATAGAGCAAAATGGGTTGAACTTTTGATGTACTGTATGAAAACGCTCTACAGGGGCATATCTATCCACTGGAGGGGAGAACAGAACTTTTTTTTTGGAAAGTTCAAAAAGTCCTTAATGGTCAGAACGAAAGTCGAATCGACTCGTTTTTGGAATTTTACAAACCCTCATTTACGATATTTAACGGCGATTTTTTCCTTGGGACTAATTTGCTTCATTTTTACCATCTCTAGTTGGTGTTTTCGATCGTGGAAGGACGTTAGTGCCCTCGTAGATTCAGATTTTGCGATTTATTAGTGATTTTCAGAAAAAGCGAAATATCTCGAAAACTAAGCTAGATAGAGCAAAATGGGTTGAACTTTTGATGTACTGTATGAAAACGCTCTACAGGGGCATATCTATCCACTGGAGGGGAGAACAGAACTTTTTTTTGGAAAGTTCAAAAAGTCCTTAATGGTCAGAACGAAAGTCGAATCGATTCGTTTTTGGAATTTTACAATCCCTCATTTACGATATTTAACGGCGAATTTTTCCTTGTGGCTAATTTGCTTCATTTACCATCCCTAATTGCTGCTTTTGATCGTGGAAGGACGTTAGTGCCCTCGTAGATTCAGATTTTGCGATTTATTCGTGATTTTCAGAAAAAGCGAAATATCTCGAAAACTAAGCTAGATAGAGCAAAATGGGTTGAACTTTTGATGTACTGTATGAAAACGCTCTACAGGGGCATATCTATCCACTGGAGGGGAGAACAGAACTTTTTTTTTGGAAAGTTCAAAAAGTCCTTAATGGTCAGAACGAAAGTCGAATCGATTCGTTTTTGGAATTTTACAATCCCTCATTACGATATTTAACGGCGAATTTTTCCTTGTGGCTAATTTGCTTCATTTACCATCCCTAATTGCTGCTTTTGATCGTGGAAGGACGTTAGTGCCCTCGTAGATTCAGATTTTGCGATTTATTAGTGATTTTCAGAAAAAGCGAAATATCTCGAAAACTAAGCTCGATAGAGCAAAATGGGTTGAACTTTTGATGTACTGTATGAAAACGCTCTACAGGGGCATATCTATCCACTGGAGGGGAGAACAGAACTTTTTTTTTGGAAAGTTCAAAAAGTCCTTAATGGTCAGAACGAAAGTCGAATCGATTCGTTTTTGGAATTTTACAATCCCTCATTTACGATATTTAACGGCGAATTTTTCCTTGTGGCTAATTTGCTTCATTTACCATCCCTAATTGCTGCTTTTGATCGTGGAAGGACGTTAGTGCCCTCGTAGATTCAGATTTTGCGATTTATTCGTGATTTTCAGAAAAAGCGAAATATCTCGAAAACTAAGCTAGATAGAGCAAAATGGGTTGAACTTTTGATGTACTGTATGAAAACGCTCTACAGGGGCATATCTATCCACTGGAGGGGAGAACAGAACTTTTTTTTTGGAAAGTTCAAAAAGTCCTTAATGGTCAGAACGAAAGTCGAATCGATTCGTTTTTGGAATTTTACAATCCCTCATTTACGATATTTAACGGCGAATTTTTCCTTGTGGCTAATTTGCTTCATTTTCCATCCCTAATGCTGTTTTTGATCGTGGAAGGACGTTAGTGCCCTCGTAGATTCAGATTTTGCGATTTATTAGTGATTTTCAGAAAAAGCGAAATATCTCGAAAACTAAGCTAGATAGAGCAAAATGGGTTGAACTTTTGATGTACTGTATGAAAACGCTCTACAGGGGCATATCTATCCACTGGAGGGGAGAACAGAACTTTTTTTTTGGAAAGTTCAAAAAGTCCTTAATGGTCAGAACGAAAGTCGAATCGATTCGTTTTTGGAATTTTACAATCCCTCATTTACGATATTTAACGGCGATTTTTTCCTTGGGACTAATTTGCTTCATTTTTACCATCTCTAGTTGCTGTTTTCGATCGTGGAAGGACGTTAGTGCCCTCGTAGATTCAGATTTTGCGATTTATTAGTGATTTTCAGAAAAAGCGAAATATATCGAAAACTAAGCTAGATAGAGCAAAATGGGTTGAACTTTTGATGTACTGTATGAAAACGCTCTACAGGGGCATATCTATCCACTGGAGGGGAGAACAGAACTTTTTTTTTGGAAAGTTCAAAAAGTCCTTAATGGTCAGAACGAAAGTCGAATCGACTCGTTTTTGGAATTTTACAATCCCTCATTTACGATATTTAACGGCGATTTTTTCCTTGGGACTAATTTGCTTCATTTTTACCATCTCTAGTTGCTGTTTTCGATCGTGGAAGGACGTTAGTGCCCTCGTAGATTCAGATTTTGCGATTTATTAGTGATTTTCAGAAAAAGCGAAATATCTCGAAAACTAAGCTAGATAGAGCAAAATGGGTTGAACTTTTGATGTACTGTATGAAAACGCTCTACAGGGGCATATCTATCCACTGGAGGGGAGAACAGAACTTTTTTTTTGGAAAGTTCAAAAAGTCCTTAATGGTCAGAACGAAAGTCGAATCGACTCGTTTTTGGAATTTTACAATCCCTCATTTACGATATTTAACGGCGATTTTTTCCTTGGGACTAATTTGCTTCATTTTTACCATCTCTAGTTGCTGTTTTCGATCGTGGAAGGACGTTAGTGCCCTCGTAGATTCAGATTTTGCGATTTATTCGTGATTTTCAGAAAAAGCGAAATATCTCGAAAACTAGAAGAGATAGAGAAAAACGGGTTGAACTTTTGATGTACTGTATGAAAACGCTCTACAGGGGCATATCTATCTACTGGAGGGGAGAACAGAACTTTTTTTTTGAAAGTTCAAAAAGTCCTTAATGGTCAGAACGAAAGTCGAATCGACTCGTTTTTGGAATTTTACAATCCCTCATTTACGATATTTAACGGCGATTTTTTCCTTGGGACTAATTTGCTTCATTTTTACCATCTCTAGTTGCTGTTTTCGATCGTGGAAGGACGTTAGTGCCCTCGTAGATTCAGATTTTGCGATTTATTAGTGATTTTCAGAAAAAGCGAAATATCTCGAAAACTAAGCTAGATAGAGCAAAATGGGTTGAACTTTTGATGTACTGTATGAAAACGCTCTACAGGGGGATATCTATCCACTGGAGGGGAGAACAGAACTTTTTTTTTGGAAAGTTCAAAAAGTCCTTAATGGTCAGAACGAAAGTCGAATCGATTCGTTTTTGGAATTTTACAATCCCTCATTTACGATATTTAACGGCGAATTTTTCCTTGTGGCTAATTTGCTTCATTTACCATCCCTAATTGCTGCTTTTGATCGTGGAAGGACGTTAGTGCCCTCGTAGATTCAGATTTTGCGATTTATTCGTGATTTTCAGAAAAAGCGAAATATCTCGAAAACTAAGCTAGATAGAGCAAAATGGGTTGAACTTTTGATGTACTGTATGAAAACGCTCTACAGGGGCATATCTATCCACTGGAGGGGAGAACAGAACTTTTTTTTTGGAAAGTTCAAAAAGTCCTTAATGGTCAGAACGAAAGTCGAATCGATTCGTTTTTGGAATTTTACAATCCCTCATTACGATATTTAACGGCGAATTTTTCCTTGTGGCTAATTTGCTTCATTTACCATCCCTAATTGCTGCTTTTGATCGTGGAAGGACGTTAGTGCCCTCGTAGATTCAGATTTTGCGATTTATTAGTGATTTTCAGAAAAAGCGAAATATCTCGAAAACTAAGCTCGATAGAGCAAAATGGGTTGAACTTTTGATGTACTGTATGAACACGCTCTACAGGGGCATATCTATCCACTGGAGGGGAGAACAGAACTTTTTTTTTGGAAAGTTCAAAAAGTCCTTAATGGTCAGAACGAAAGTCGAATCGATTCGTTTTTGGAATTTTACAATCCCTCATTTACGATATTTAACGGCGAATTTTTCCTTGTGGCTAATTTGCTTCATTTACCATCCCTAATTGCTGCTTTTGATCGTGGAAGGACGTTAGTGCCCTCGTAGATTCAGATTTTGCGATTTATTCGTGATTTTCAGAAAAAGCGAAATATCTCGAAAACTAAGCTAGATAGAGCAAAATGGGTTGAACTTTTGATGTACTGTATGAAAACGCTCTACAGGGGCATATCTATCCACTGGAGGGGAGAACAGAACTTTTTTTTTGGAAAGTTCAAAAAGTCCTTAATGGTCAGAACGAAAGTCGAATCGATTCGTTTTTGGAATTTTACAATCCCTCATTTACGATATTTAACGGCGATTTTTTCCTTGGGACTAATTTGCTTCATTTTTACCATCTCTAGTTGCTGTTTTCGATCGTGGAAGGACGTTAGTGCCCTCGTAGATTCAGATTTTGCGATTTATTAGTGATTTTCAGAAAAAGCGAAATATATCGAAAACTAAGCTAGATAGAGCAAAATGGGTTGAACTTTTGATGTACTGTATGAAAACGCTCTACAGGGGCATATCTATCCACTGGAGGGGAGAACAGAACTTTTTTTTTGGAAAGTTCAAAAAGTCCTTAATGGTCAGAACGAAAGTCGAATCGACTCGTTTTTGGAATTTTACAATCCCTCATTTACGATATTTAACGGCGATTTTTTCCTTGGGACTAATTTGCTTCATTTTTACCATCTCTAGTTGCTGTTTTCGATCGTGGAAGGACGTTAGTGCCCTCGTAGATTCAGATTTTGCGATTTATTAGTGATTTTCAGAAAAAGCGAAATATCTCGAAAACTAAGCTAGATAGAGCAAAATGGGTTGAACTTTTGATGTACTGTATGAAAACGCTCTACAGGGGCATATCTATCCACTGGAGGGGAGAACAGAACTTTTTTTTTGGAAAGTTCAAAAAGTCCTTAATGGTCAGAACGAAAGTCGAATCGACTCGTTTTTGGAATTTTACAATCCCTCATTTACGATATTTAACGGCGATTTTTTCCTTGGGACTAATTTGCTTCATTTTTACCATCTCTAGTTGCTGTTTTCGATCGTGGAAGGACGTTAGTGCCCTCGTAGATTCAGATTTTGCGATTTATTCGTGATTTTCAGAAAAAGCGAAATATCTCGAAAACTAGAAGAGATAGAGAAAAACGGGTTGAACTTTTGATGTACTGTATGAAAACGCTCTACAGGGGCATATCTATCTACTGGAGGGGAGAACAGAACTTTTTTTTTGAAAGTTCAAAAAGTCCTTAATGGTCAGAACGAAAGTCGAATCGACTCGTTTTTGGAATTTTACAATCCCTCATTTACGATATTTAACGGCGATTTTTTCCTTGGGACTAATTTGCTTCATTTTTACCATCTCTAGTTGCTGTTTTCGATCGTGGAAGGACGTTAGTGCCCTCGTAGATTCAGATTTTGCGATTTATTAGTGATTTTCAGAAAAAGCGAAATATCTCGAAAACTAAGCTAGATAGAGCAAAATGGGTTGAACTTTTGATGTACTGTATGAAAACGCTCTACAGGGGGATATCTATCCACTGGAGGGGAGAACAGAACTTTTTTTTTGGAAAGTTCAAAAAGTCCTTAATGGTCAGAACGAAAGTCGAATCGATTCGTTTTTGGAATTTTACAATCCCTCATTTACGATATTTAACGGCGAATTTTTCCTTGTGGCTAATTTGCTTCATTTACCATCCCTAATTGCTGCTTTTGATCGTGGAAGGACGTTAGTGCCCTCGTAGATTCAGATTTTGCGATTTATTCGTGATTTTCAGAAAAAGCGAAATATCTCGAAAACTAAGCTAGATAGAGCAAAATGGGTTGAACTTTTGATGTACTGTATGAAAACGCTCTACAGGGGCATATCTATCCACTGGAGGGGAGAACAGAACTTTTTTTTTGGAAAGTTCAAAAAGTCCTTAATGGTCAGAACGAAAGTCGAATCGATTCGTTTTTGGAATTTTACAATCCCTCATTACGATATTTAACGGCGAATTTTTCCTTGTGGCTAATTTGCTTCATTTACCATCCCTAATTGCTGCTTTTGATCGTGGAAGGACGTTAGTGCCCTCGTAGATTCAGATTTTGCGATTTATTAGTGATTTTCAGAAAAAGCGAAATATCTCGAAAACTAAGCTCGATAGAGCAAAATGGGTTGAACTTTTGATGTACTGTATGAAAACGCTCTACAGGGGCATATCTATCCACTGGAGGGGAGAACAGAACTTTTTTTTTGGAAAGTTCAAAAAGTCCTTAATGGTCAGAACGAAAGTCGAATCGATTCGTTTTTGGAATTTTACAATCCCTCATTTACGATATTTAACGGCGAATTTTTCCTTGTGGCTAATTTGCTTCATTTACCATCCCTAATTGCTGCTTTTGATCGTGGAAGGACGTTAGTGCCCTCGTAGATTCAGATTTTGCGATTTATTCGTGATTTTCAGAAAAAGCGAAATATCTCGAAAACTAAGCTAGATAGAGCAAAATGGGTTGAACTTTTGATGTACTGTATGAAAACGCTCTACAGGGGCATATCTATCCACTGGAGGGGAGAACAGAACTTTTTTTTTGGAAAGTTCAAAAAGTCCTTAATGGTCAGAACGAAAGTCGAATCGATTCGTTTTTGGAATTTTACAATCCCTCATTTACGATATTTAACGGCGAATTTTTCCTTGTGGCTAATTTGCTTCATTTTCCATCCCTAATGCTGTTTTTGATCGTGGAAGGACGTTAGTGCCCTCGTAGATTCAGATTTTGCGATTTATTAGTGATTTTCAGAAAAAGCGAAATATCTCGAAAACTAAGCTAGATAGAGCAAAATGGGTTGAACTTTTGATGTACTGTATGAAAACGCTCTACAGGGGCATATCTATCCACTGGAGGGGAGAACAGAACTTTTTTTTTGGAAAGTTCAAAAAGTCCTTAATGGTCAGAACGAAAGTCGAATCGATTCGTTTTTGGAATTTTACAATCCCTCATTTACGATATTTAACGGCGATTTTTTCCTTGGGACTAATTTGCTTCATTTTTACCATCTCTAGTTGCTGTTTTCGATCGTGGAAGGACGTTAGTGCCCTCGTAGATTCAGATTTTGCGATTTATTAGTGATTTTCAGAAAAAGCGAAATATATCGAAAACTAAGCTAGATAGAGCAAAATGGGTTGAACTTTTGATGTACTGTATGAAAACGCTCTACAGGGGCATATCTATCCACTGGAGGGGAGAACAGAACTTTTTTTTTGGAAAGTTCAAAAAGTCCTTAATGGTCAGAACGAAAGTCGAATCGACTCGTTTTTGGAATTTTACAATCCCTCATTTACGATATTTAACGGCGATTTTTTCCTTGGGACTAATTTGCTTCATTTTTACCATCTCTAGTTGCTGTTTTCGATCGTGGAAGGACGTTAGTGCCCTCGTAGATTCAGATTTTGCGATTTATTAGTGATTTTCAGAAAAAGCGAAATATCTCGAAAACTAAGCTAGATAGAGCAAAATGGGTTGAACTTTTGATGTACTGTATGAAAACGCTCTACAGGGGCATATCTATCCACTGGAGGGGAGAACAGAACTTTTTTTTTGGAAAGTTCAAAAAGTCCTTAATGGTCAGAACGAAAGTCGAATCGACTCGTTTTTGGAATTTTACAATCCCTCATTTACGATATTTAACGGCGATTTTTTCCTTGGGACTAATTTGCTTCATTTTTACCATCTCTAGTTGCTGTTTTCGATCGTGGAAGGACGTTAGTGCCCTCGTAGATTCAGATTTTGCGATTTATTCGTGATTTTCAGAAAAAGCGAAATATCTCGAAAACTAGAAGAGATAGAGAAAAACGGGTTGAACTTTTGATGTACTGTATGAAAACGCTCTACAGGGGCATATCTATCTACTGGAGGGGAGAACAGAACTTTTTTTTTGAAAGTTCAAAAAGTCCTTAATGGTCAGAACGAAAGTCGAATCGACTCGTTTTTTGGAATTTTACAATCCCTCATTTACGATATTTAACGGCGATTTTTTCCTTGGGACTAATTTGCTTCATTTTTACCATCTCTAGTTGCTGTTTTCGATCGTGGAAGGACGTTAGTGCCCTCGTAGATTCAGATTTTGCGATTTATTCGTGATTTTCAGAAAAAGCGAAATATCTCGAAAACTAGAAGAGATAGAGAAAAACGGGTTGAACTTTTGATGTACTGTATGAAAACGCTCTACAGGGGCATATCTATCTACTGGAGGGGAGAACAGAACTTTTTTTTTGAAAGTTCAAAAAGTCCTTAATGGTCAGAACGAAAGTCGAATCGACTCGTTTTTGGAATTTTACAATCCCTCATTTACGATATTTAACGGCGATTTTTTCCTTGGGACTAATTTGCTTCATTTTTACCATCTCTAGTTGCTGTTTTCGATCGTGGAAGGACGTTAGTGCCCTCGTAGATTCAGATTTTGCGATTTATTAGTGATTTTCAGAAAAAGCGAAATATCTCGAAAACTAAGCTAGATAGAGCAAAATGGGTTGAACTTTTGATGTACTGTATGAAAACGCTCTACAGGGGCATATCTATCCACTGGAGGGGAGAACAGAACTTTTTTTTTGGAAAGTTCAAAAAGTCCTTAATGGTCAGAACGAAAGTCGAATCGATTCGTTTTTGGAATTTTACAATCCCTCATTTACGATATTTAACGGCGAATTTTTCCTTGTGGCTAATTTGCTTCATTTACCATCCCTAATTGCTGCTTTTGATCGTGGAAGGACGTTAGTGCCCTCGTAGATTCAGATTTTGCGATTTATTCGTGATTTTCAGAAAAAGCGAAATATCTCGAAAACTAGAAGAGATAGAGAAAAACGGGTTGAACTTTTGATGTACAGTATGAAAACGCTCTACAGGGGCATATCTATCTACTGGAGGGGAGAACAGAACTTTTTTTTTGAAAGTTCAAAAAGTCCTTAATGGTCAGAACGAAAGTCGAATCGACTCGTTTTTGGAATTTTACAATCCCTCATTTACGATATTTAACGGCGATTTTTTCCTTGGGACTAATTTGCTTCATTTTTACCATCTCTAGTTGCTGTTTTCGATCGTGGGAGGACGTTAGTGCCCTCGTAGATTCAGATTTTGCGATTTATTAGTGATTTTCAGAAAAAGCGAAATATCTCGAAAACTAAGCTAGATAGAGCAAAATGGGTTGAACTTTTGATGTACTGTATGAAAACGCTCTACAGGGGGATATCTATCCACTGGAGGGGAGAACAGAACTTTTTTTTTGGAAAGTTCAAAAAGTCCTTAATGGTCAGAACGAAAGTCGAATCGACTCGTTTTTGGAATTTTACAAACCCTCATTTACGATATTTAACGGCGATTTTTTCCTTGGGACTAATTTGCTTCATTTTTACCATCTCTAGTTGCTGTTTTCGATCGTGGAAGGACGTTAGTGCCCTCGTAGATTCAGATTTTGCGATTTATTCGTGATTTTCAGAAAAAGCGAAATATCTCGAAAACTAGAAGAGATAGAGAAAAACGGGTTGAACTTTTGATGTACTGTATGAAAACGCTCTACAGGGGCATATCTATCTACTGGAGGGGAGAACAGAACTTTTTTTTTGAAAGTTCAAAAAGTCCTTAATGGTCAGAACGAAAGTCGAATCGACTCGTTTTTGGAATTTTACAATCCCTCATTTACGATATTTAACGGCGATTTTTTCCTTGGGACTAATTTGCTTCATTTTTACCATCTCTAGTTGCTGTTTTCGATCGTGGAAGGACGTTAGTGCCCTCGTAGATTCAGATTTTGCGATTTATTAGTGATTTTCAGAAAAAGCGAAATATCTCGAAAACTAAGCTAGATAGAGCAAAATGGGTTGAACTTTTGATGTACTGTATGAAAACGCTCTACAGGGGCATATCTATCCACTGGAGGGGAGAACAGAACTTTTTTTTTGGAAAGTTCAAAAAGTCCTTAATGGTCAGAACGAAAGTCGAATCGACTCGTTTTTGGAATTTTACAATCCCTCATTTACGATATTTAACGGCGATTTTTTCCTTGGGACTAATTTGCTTCATTTTTACCATCTCTAGTTGCTGTTTTCGATCGTGGAAGGACGTTAGTGCCCTCGTAGATTCAGATTTTGCGATTTATTCGTGATTTTCAGAAAAAGCGAAATATCTCGAAAACTAGAAGAGATAGAGAAAAACGGGTTGAACTTTTGATGTACTGTATGAAAACGCTCTACAGGGGCATATCTATCTACTGGAGGGGAGAACAGAACTTTTTTTTTGAAAGTTCAAAAAGTCCTTAATGGTCAGAACGAAAGTCGAATCGACTCGTTTTTGGAATTTTACAATCCCTCATTTACGATATTTAACGGCGATTTTTTCCTTGGGACTAATTTGCTTCATTTTTACCATCTCTAGTTGCTGTTTTCGATCGTGGAAGGACGTTAGTGCCCTCGTAGATTCAGATTTTGCGATTTATTAGTGATTTTCAGAAAAAGCGAAATATCTCGAAAACTAAGCTAGATAGAGCAAAATGGGTTGAACTTTTGATGTACTGTATGAAAACGCTCTACAGGGGCATATCTATCCACTGGAGGGGAGAACAGAACTTTTTTTTTGGAAAGTTCAAAAAGTCCTTAATGGTCAGAACGAAAGTCGAATCGACTCGTTTTTGGAATTTTACAATCCCTCATTTACGATATTTAACGGCGATTTTTTCCTTGGGACTAATTTGCTTCATTTTTTACCATCTCTAGTTGCTGTTTTCGATCGTGGAAGGACGTTAGTGCCCTCGTAGATTCAGATTTTGCGATTTATTAGTGATTTTCAGAAAAAGCGAAATATCTCGAAAACTAAGCTAGATAGAGCAAAATGGGTTGAACTTTTGATGTACTGTATGAAAACGCTCTACAGGGGCATATCTATCCACTGGAGGGGAGAACAGAACTTTTTTTTTGGAAAGTTCAAAAAGTCCTTAATGGTCAGAACGAAAGTCGAATCGACTCGTTTTTGGAATTTTACAATCCCTCATTTACGATATTTAACGGCGATTTTTTCCTTGGGACTAATTTGCTTCATTTTTACCATCTCTAGTTGCTGTTTTCGATCGTGGAAGGACGTTAGTGCCCTCGTAGATTCAGATTTTGCGATTTATTAGTGATTTTCAGAAAAAGCGAAATATCTCGAAAACTAAGCTAGATAGAGCAAAATGGGTTGAACTTTTGATGTACTGTATGAAAACGCTCTACAGGGGCATATCTATCCACTGGAGGGGAGAACAGAACTTTTTTTTTGGAAAGTTCAAAAAGTCCTTAATGGTCAGAACGAAAGTCGAATCGACTCGTTTTT